>CABFWO010001348.1:86993-101374 GCA_902155825.1 Timema genevievae
AGCAATGATCTATCTCCATTTTAGACTCAATAGTCAATATTTACATTTTTTATTGGTCAAAATGTATAAATGAATAATTAAATATCAATGCGATGACTTGAAGATCTGCAACACCTTATAAAATGTTAAAATTTTAACCAGAAATCGAAATTTTAATACGAAGTGTTGACCCTTGTGGAAGACATTAAACTGTTTGAAATGCTCTTAGGTGGACAAAGATGCGCCTCTTTTCTCATTGATTATATATAGTTGTATATTATTTTATGCGTGTTCTTATGTGGAGTGTTGATGATACAATGTACATTATTCCGTTCAGAAATCTTACGAGTTTATAGAAAGAGAGAGAAAGTCTGTGCAGTGCGCCGTACCATTTATTTCCCTTTCTGAACTTACCTTTGCTGTCACAGACCATTGGCCAATTCCGCAACTCAGAAGCAACAACCAAACAACTACAGCACCCATGATGTCTGGCAGCACATCGCCTCCCCAACATCTGTATATATACACAACTAAATACGTAATATGTAGCAGAGAGCATGGATAAAACACATGTTTGGCTTTGTTAAATAAATAAGAACAGGTGTAGTTGCTTTTAAAGCTTCACTCAGCAATGAGAAAATGTAAATACAATAAATGTTCCGCTAAAAGAATAGGAAGGTGACATTTTGGTGCTGTCATTTTTACTCCTTGGATGACACTTGGTATTCATGTAAATATTTTATATAACCATTTGCTTTCTTTTTAAAAAAAATTCACGTGGTTTTTTAGATTTTCAACTAGTTCTGATACTCTAAAATAATTATTAGAAAATAAACTCAAGTTTGTTTAGTTTGTATTAAATTTAAAAATATCTAAAATGTTAGAGAATTATTCACTTTTCTTAAACTAATATTCTTACTTTTGAAGGTTTAAAAAAAAAGTAATATCATTTATTATTTAAGGATAAATAAAAAAGTATGTTTCAAAAATTTATACCCATTTCTTTAAGTTGATCACTTTATTGGGACAGGTTGACAGCTACTGTTGTTGTTATTGTTGTTATTATTATTGTTGTTATTGTTATTATTGTTATTGTTGCTATTGTTATTATTGTTATTATTGTTATTATTATTGTTAGCACCGCTTCTTACTATCCGTTTGGGTTGTACACACTTTACGCTAATGTGTAATGGAAGGATGATTGTAAGATGAAATGGAGGACCTACAGTTTAACGTGGAATTCGAACCACGGTGGAGGCCTGTCATTCCTCACATTCACAAGTTGTGATTAATACACGTCTTGTCAGAGGTGAAGGAAGGGTTTGGCAATCAGATAAATCTGTGCCGGGACCGAGGATTGAACCCCGGACCCCCAGCACAGAAGACAGACACCTTACCCCTAGACCACCAGGTCACCTCTTTGACAACTGCTGTTGCTGGAACCCAAGTTAATACCACTATTAGAAGGAAACATAGAGTAATATTTGAGACAGTAAATAAAAAACAAAAACAAAAGAACGGTATAGTGATAATAATACCTGTATGTTTAATTTTTTTTATAAAAGGCTTGAACCTCACTTTATATTAAAACTACCTCCACCTAATCCTCCCCCCCATCCCACAAATGCATCTTATTAGAATGCCACTCTGAAATCTTGGGCTGGAGTCAAAAGTCAAAAAGAAAATATAAAAAATTCGAAATGGAATAGAATAAGCTATACATTAATTTTCGTACGAATGAACTTTTAAAGCTCTTTTAAGAAATTACAAACATATTTTTAGCGGCCTACATTGATAATACTTTACCATATGATTAGTGCTATTTATAGGTATTGATGAAATTTTGAAAAAAAGAAAAAAAAAGTGATAGCTGCAGATCACATGAATTGGCGTATGAATATGTGAATGTAGATCAAGTAACTTTTTCTAGCCATCAGATGTGTAATGTGAATTTGAGATGATGAAATTAAATCAAGTTTTAGCCACTTCGGTGGCTGCGAGGTTTAACGCTTTACTCGCGCAATAGACTAGACTGCCGGTGATGCGGAGATAGAGGTTTGATTCTTTGTCAGGTCTACTAAAGATGGTTTTTCCAAAATGGTTTAACATTCTCCTTCCACGCAAATATGGGTACACTTCCTCTAGATATAACCTTCCTAATCCCTAAAACCACTAGCATAATTAATACATAAGAATATAACCAAAACGGGTAGTAAAACTCGGTGCTAAAAAAAAGTTTACTGAGTGAATAAGAAAACCTTTCCACAGTATTATAACTTCTCACTTAATTTATTGACCTATTTTACTCAGATTCCCAAACTTTTCTTCAATTTCCTCCCTAACACTAAGGGCCAGTTTCATAGTCAGATTTAGTACGGCTAAAGTGCAAGTCGATACTAAATACAGGACGATACCTACCTAGACCAAAATGGAATGGGCCAGTTTCGCATGTGAAACTGGCCCATTCCATTCAATTTCAGGTAGGTGACGACTTGTATTAAGTATAGCGCCGCACTTAAGGCGTACTAAATCTGACTATGAAACTGACCCTAATTATATCTTTGTATCACTTCCTTAGTCACCAACTTTTATTGTCTGTTCTGTTCAAGGAGTCAAACGACTTATCTAGTTTAACCTTTCCTATAGTATTTATAGCCCAATGTGATGAGTAGTTCATTAATGAACACATACTCGAATAATAAAATATAAGGATCTTTACAAAATTAGCAATTTAAAATAGTTTTTTGATAATTTTAGCCCATTTTTCTAATTATGTGGACACTAAACTGACTACCACTACCCATAGATCCCACACCCTTAGCAATTACTCTTGAGATAAGAAAATAATTATGATTCATGGAAAAAAATACCCATCATGAAACGAAACACCTGAATAAATGGGAAAACAACTGCTATTGTATTAAAACAGTTCAGCAGAAAACAGGCCTAAGATACATAATGAAGATATTATAAAGAAATATATTAATAGCATTTTATGTATGTACCTACCGTTATTGATTTTTAGACACCTTATACTGCTTATAAACTTTATCAAACAAACTACAAGACAAAATGTATTTTTAGGGTAATAGTAAACCCTACCCAATTTACTTGAAAAGTGAATGGATTGGGTGGGTAAAACACTTTTGAAAGAAATCATTTAAAAAATTAACAATTTTGACCAAACCCAGATTTCTTAGTTTATTCTAACAAACCATCTACAATATCAGCTGTCAATCATCAAAATTTAATTTTAATAAACACACCGATATTTATGTTTAACTTAACTTAATATTTGAACCTATATCATTTTTTCACAAAATAGGACAATAATATTGCAGAAAAGATTGTGATCCAGGTGTTTAAAACAATTTCCAGTGGGTGTGCTGTGACGTAAGTACACATTATGTATATAGACACTAGTCACACATGATCTACATCAATAATGTTCATTGCAAATTCTAGGTCACTGGTACATAATGTTATAATAAAATTTAAAACCCATCATGCTTTTAAAATGTGCTTCAAGTTTAGCCATTTATACATTGATATAAGCAACAAGAATATTTTGAGACAGAGCTAAACCAATTGTTGCACACTGCAGTCAGAATGTTTTCAAATTAATAATAATAAAAAATAGTAAAAAATAAATAAATAATAATAGGCAACACATCTTACTACCCATTCGGGTTATATGCTTAAGTAATAATTACACTATTGGGTTAGGAATTGGGAAGGTTTAAATAGAGAGGAAGTGAACCCGTATTTGCGTGGAGGGAGAGTGTAAAACCATTTAGGGAAAAACCACTCCCAGTTCACCCAAGCAAGATTCGAACCTCTATCTCTCTGTCCTTGGTAGTCTAGCTCAACACGAAACTATTAAAGTTAGCCAAGTACGACACCGAGGCGAGTGTTTTCAAATTGTTTGTTGAATGATTCCTTTAGTGTTTCAAGGGGCCAAAATTGAACACATCAGAATTACAATCATAAGGAGGAGGTTTATGAAAACAAAATTACAATTTTGGTTTTATTTAATTTTATTCAACAAAACAATTTCACAGCAAAGTTCACTATACAAAATAATAAACTTACTAAAACATAACATAATTAAAATTATAAAATAAAAACCTAATTAACAATCTACGGCCCACTAATTGACAATATTCCTCGAGTCCACATACCAAGTAGTAAGATTGGCAATATAACCGGTTATAAAATAACCATAATGAAAACATTATATACATGTCTTATTCACATAATAATAATTACTAAATTGCACAGCAATAACATTTTTAGAAATGGTTTTAACAGAAACTGCTTCCGACAGCATTGTTCTCAACTTTAGGATGACCCGGCGTGTCACACGCGACTTGGCTCACTTAGGGAAGGTGGCCTGGCCTGGTGAAGGGTCCTTTTACACATTTAGATTTTTATATCCTTCAGACAAATTTCCTTGGTACATTTCTTAAAAATTAATTTTCTTCATCCTATGTTTTTAAATTAGTTTAAGTTGAGAATGGCCCAAATGAGTAGCTCAACATAAAAAAGTACCAAAGAAAAAAATAATTAAAAAAAGGTTATTTTAAAATAATAGACACTTACATTATATTTGAGTGAATTTATCTTGCATTAAAATTAATGACACATTAAAAAAAATTGTCATTTAAATGTGACTATCAACTAAAAAAAAAGGAAATAATCACCAAACAATATATCAAAACGGGTTCTCACAAAAATGTAGCTAATTGTTTGTGGTGATGGATGCTCTAAGAATCCTGTTGGGTCATGCTTAATGAATATTAAATATTGTTCTCAAAGTTCACTTCTTCCATTTCTCAATTTTTAACTTTTGGAATAAGGAGCAAAACATCCAGTTTGCGCACTTTCAGAAGGAAAAAATGCATAAACAAAGCATTTTTTATTTAAGTGAATTCATCATTTATAATTTTGTCCAACAAATTAATGGTAAAATATAATTTATTCCAAAAGGTCATCTAACCAAAATTTTACTTTAAATAATATTGTCAAGTATTGTATTTACAGGGTCATATACTCACAAATTACAGAACTAGATAAAAATATGGTTGAATAGGTTAATGATTGAAAAAAAGGGAAAATATTTGTTTAGAATACAATAGGTACAAAGATGACATCTTTTGTCTTTAAAAGTAGAAACAGTCATACACACATTGCAACACAAATAAAGTTATTATATTTGGCGTTATTNGGGGGGGAAATCACAGAAAACCCTTTGAACAATCACTAATTCATTCTACTTTATCTAATATTTGTTAGAAGTGATTCCCCCCCACTCCCATATCTGCTTTTATACTTTTCTTGAGACCTTTGAGAAAAAAGTATTGTAACTGTCAAAACAATTGAATTCTACATTTTGATAAATGTCGGCGATTCATGACCCATTGAAACCGAAAAAGTGTTTTTCTGTTATGCTGTCTGTGTGTCTGTATCTTGGCCTAAAGCTGAAACCATTTTACCAAATCAGGATAAAACTTAGTATCTAGGATTTCTATAATGTTCCCCCCGAGGAAATTTTGGAATTAGATATCTAGCCCTAAATTTACGGTAGTTTATTGAAGGATAAAAAGAGAAATAATAGATTTTCTAAAAATCCACTTTAACAATTTTGATTAAACTGTGTGTCTAGGCATTGTTTAACATTATAAATCAAATGGCAACTCTAATATTCTCATGAAAATGACTTTAAGTGTATTTTACAAAAGCAGAAATTTCCAATTGTGATATCTCCACAGCTATGTGAGATTTGGACTAACTTATCACTGTTAAGTTGTAGTACTATTAAAAATGAAAATAAATTATTTGAAATATATTTTCATAAGCCAAATAGTTTCTTTGCTATAAGCAATATAAATATTTGTTATGGAGCTCTTAGAAAACACAAATTGCTTGTTATGCTCTTTGGTGAACAGAGATTTTCTTCTTTTATAGACATTTCTGTAAAAATGTATATTATTTCATTTTAAAAAAATCTTATAACTTTTTAGTAAATGAGTCTATTTTAAGATAAAAGAGAGAGTCTTTGAGGTGCATCATACTATATATTTATTATGTTTTATAAAGGCAATCATTCCAAAATATAATTTAGCTAATGTATCATGGATTCTACCCATATATTTTCATCAGTCAGCTTTATTCACTCATTTAAAAAAATTAACTACCATGTATTATATTCTTTCAGCGTGCCTTTCTCCTCATCTGAGCTATCAACATCTAACTACGCTAATAAGGTAGGGATGAGGAAGATAGAATTTAGAGGAAACACAAAAGGAGAGTAGGAAACCATTTATAAAAAAAAGTATAACACCCAGCAAAGATTCAAATCTTGACCTCTCCATCCACAGCAAACCAGACTATATGAGTTTTCACACTTTAGACCATATGCCTAACAATGCTGATAAAACTGTATTAATCGTAAGCTTGCATTAGTTACTAGCAAATAAAGTGGCTACTTTCACCACATTTGTAGTTTCAACCTCTGTGACCTTGAAATTATTCCCCCCCCCCCCCATTCAAAAGTTCTTATTCATTGGATTGCAGTAGGCTTAGGATGAACAACATTAAAGTCAAGGGTCCTTAAAGAAGTTAGTTAATCAGGAATTGGAAGCGATTCAAATAAAATGAGTTGGATTTCCGAAGTAAAGGAAAGAAAACTGTCAGAGCAGAAACTGTTGAACCAATATTGGTCTACATCACAAGTAGCCTAGAAACTTTATAACATACTTAAACTAGAATTACATATAGTTACATGTAAACATAGCACATACTCACTAAACCCTCGGTAAAAAATAACTGTGGCTAACCGTCACACTTACCTGGGTAATTTAGGGGTAGAGGATGTTGATACAACACACTAACACAAAAAATACATTTAAATTTTAAATTCTTGTTTTAAGTCAGCCATAGGCTCCCTCCACAGGATACAAGAAGAAGGACTTTTAGCTATCTGTAGTTTTAAAAAAACTCAATTTTAAACTGTGCGTGTTTTGTAGCAGGGGCGTGCTAGGTCAACTTTTTAGATTCAAAGTGAACGTTAGTTGAATACATGAGATATTCTCGAATCTGGATAAAAGTTCTAATACTTTTGGATGGTTGTTTAAAGCTTGACAAAAATATTATGTTGTGCTTTGCACTAAAACCACTTAAAAAAATTAAATGTTTTATTCCAATTGGAAAATTTCATTCTAATAGGATAAATCAAGTTATTATCACAACATGCAATTAACTTTCTTAGGATTTTTTTCTTACGAATATTAATCAAGTATTTTAGCTGTCAATATTTTTATTGGTGAAGCTTTGTAACTGTCAAAGCCGGATTTTTTCTAAGCCAAAAGTTTTGAGGCTTTGTTCACCCCTATTTTGTATTAAGATTTTCTACTCAGATATAACCCAGGCTGGTTATTCCCCTTAGCTTTAACCACGACCTAGCCACAGTGCCAGATTTACGGGGGCCAGGCGGGAGAGCGAAAGGAAACACAAACTCGACTAATCATGTTTACAGCAAAGAAAGAAAGGAAAGTTTGTATCTATTGAGTCTTTATGAAGTCATTATGTAGCCTACTTTCTTTTACTTTATTATTATTAAATCTGTGTAAAAGCAAACAGTTGCTTTTTTATTTTTGTTTTCCTCAGACATGCTTTAGATGTAATTTACATGGGTTTATTGGGGTGCAGCCTTACCGTATTCTGCCCTGGGGTGCCCACACGTGTAAATCCGGCACTGCTTGGCCAAGAGTTTTGTTCCAAGCAGCCATTGGACATTTGAAATCATCCCACACATTTCTAGATAGAATCTAGCTCTCTATAAGTGAAACCTCCCACATACCATTTAAAAATGTTTAAACTACCCCATTTATTTACACAGCAATAAATACTATTATAGATTTATAAATAAATAGAAAGATATAAGCGGGTCCATTTGAGGTATCTACGTGGTTAGATTTCACTTTAACTTTGACTACAGCTCTTAGTTATTGGGGCGACAGAACAAACCCATTCTTACTATAAATTAGAAATTAAAAGTTATTTTGTACCAAATTAATAACACAAATAATATAACCAAATAATTCTATGACTCATAAAAAAAATTATATTTTATAAAGTATCCCATTTGAGCAGTGTTTTGGTGGTGGTGGTGGTGGTGGTGGTGGTGGAGTGACCCCTAGCTTACCCTCCGGCCGCTTATCATGCCCGTGACTTTGATGAAAAATTAAAAGCAATAAAGGTTAGTGTGTTATATATAATTGCTAGTGTTTTTTGGTTGGAAATTAAAACAGTATTACTGAAAGATAGATTATTTTATAGTAAAACAAATAGAAAAAAAAAGTATTTAGCCAATGAGCCACCTCATTTTTATACATTTGAAAGATAGATTAATAAGCCCTAATTATTTAACACACAACTGTGTTAGTAAATATTATTGTATCAATATGCTCAACACAATGTTATTAGAATATAACACGGGAGAAAGAATGGAAAAATTAAGAAAACAACTGCAACAATGTTTACTCTGAAGAGAGGACAGATATTACACCTTTGTTTGGAAAGAACAAAACAGCAGGTTGGCTTGTTTCACCTTGAAAGATTTAGATAATTTTGAAAATAATTATCAAAAGCTCCCATCTTTTCTTACCAACAAAAAGAAGGGAAATTTACTTTAACTATGAATTTCACATACTAATATTTATAGTATTTCTTCCTTTCTTCCCTAATGCCAGCATTTGATTAGATCTAATAAAGTGGATAGCTTATAGAGCCTGGAAAATTTGTGTGAAGCTAGAATTTGAGTAAGTACAGTATTTACCCAAAATTAAGATTATTTTAAATTTGTAAATAGGCACTTAAGATATCTACCAAAACTTTAGATCAAAGCTGTTTCCGTTTTAATGCCCTTGCACTTGCGTTAGGGGTGTCATAGTCGACAGCATACTCTAACTTGTAAAGGACTGTACACAGAAACAATTTTTGAGGGGAATGAGGGTGGACGGGTGTTTACCTATTTGAGAGCCTGGAGTGAAATCCCCCAACAGAAGATAACCACGATTTTTTCAAAAACAAGGAATTCCTCCTTCTTAAAGCAATTTAAAGTTAAAAAAATATAAAAAAATTATGAGTGTTATCAATTTTATAAGATTTGAATCAGCTATTAGCTTAGGCATTGAAAAGGAGTGTATACATTAATTTTTACATTTTTTTGAAGGCAAAGGAAAGGCTTAACCACAAAGACACTTGCACCACCCCTCAGCATAGCCTCAAAAGTAACCAATTTCTGAGGAAGCCAAAAATTTATTTTAGCTCTATCCCCTCAAAGCTGAAAATGCTCATATTCCTCTGGTATAGTTTTTAAAGTAGCAAGAGTAATAATTTATCAGCAACTAACAGCCTAATGTGTGAAGATATGGTAGGTAGTCACAAGAATTGGCACACCACGCTTTAACCCGGGAAGATGAAATACATCCTTACCTCACTTCCTTATCTTACCTCCTTAAATTATGACAATTTTAGAGTTCAAAAAAAGTTTTAAAATAATCTCAGTTTAGGGTGTATACGGTAGTACCATACATACATACATACATACATACATCAACCCACTAATCAACATATTTAATTATCTTATAGTCAACATTCACTATGTATTTTATCTTATTTATCTTTCTACATGTCCTTAGCAACAAGAATTCAAAAAATAAACTCTCATACTTTATCAACACAATTTAAACTGTTATTTCAAAAAATATAATATTCTATCATTTACATAATCATAAATACTAAAATAACTCGACAGTTAAACTTAGTTTAGACACAATTGTTTTACTAACAAAAGTTTGAAAATATATATAAAGATAAACATGTAATATTTCTTCTTCTATGCCTTCTATAAAACAATATTTATTTACATGAGCAGAAAAATAGGTTTTATTTCTAATTTCCATCACTGGATAACATTTATACTATATATCTCTGTAAGGAAAACTTCTTTTCACTTTATGAGGTAAATGTATTATATTTCGAAGAAAGTACAGGAAATATCCGAAACATATAAAAGGAACTAACACAATATGGATTTTAAAATGAAAATACAAATACAGTTCACACTTTAGAATGCTACCACTGGGCTGTAACGATGAAGTTTCTTCAAGAGGCAGCCATCACCTCTTTGTCCAATGGCAGCAATGTAAAGTGTGAACTGTGTTCTTCTATTCTCTGTAATAGCCATATTGTGTCTGTTTCTTTTAAATGTTTCTATCTACCTTTCCTGTACCTTCTTCCAAATATAATTTATACTATATTTAATTAATTATCCAAATATCAGTTTTAAAATAGAGTGTTATGAACTAAAAGTATGATATATAATTAGTTAATCCAAAACTATTCTAGACTCGTATATTGTTTAGATCTTTATGTTATTTTGTTTGAAGACAAATTGAATTTAAGGTCCAATCTTAAAATGTCATGTTAAAATTCTCTTAAAATAACTATTCATAGAGTCCTAACCGTCCGTTAAACTTGACACTGTGTTTAAGCGTTTCCCAATACTATAACATTAATAACTATTGGAAGAAACTCACCTGTAACTTGATGAATAATCTTCTTGGAGCACTATATTTGCTATAAAGCTTTTGTATAGGCTAATTTTAACATTGAGATTGTAAGCGAGCGATTATAGTGTAAATGGAGTTGTTCTAAAAATAAATAAATAAGAAAATATAATTTGATGCAATTTTTAACCTAGCGTGATGTTACTTGATATTTACAGATCTATATTTCCTTAAAATATTTGCTAAAACCTCTTTTAGGAAATTATTTCTTATGAAGTTTGTTTTTGGTCTTCAAAGTGTCTGTACTCTTAAAAAGTAAAACTGATCGTCAAAGCCATCATTATATTAATAATAATGATCTGACTTTTCTAAGCACAACAAACTGTAAGCTCACTTATTAATAACTTTTTGCATTGAAAACAAAATATGGCAGAATGTTTTAGATCAATGTAAGATTTATGTTTGGTAACCAGTAGGTTGCGTTAGCTTCATGCACACTTTTACGAGGATGTTAGCACAACCAAACATTGTTAAGTCAAAAATAGTGCTCATTATCACTTAACCTAATGTTATGCTTGAATGGAAACAATGAGATATGGTAAAAGTGGGGCCCTAATCTTAAAAATAGTGAGATTTTTATTCATCTACATTAAAACAGTTGGAGGTGTTGATTAGTATAGAAGTATAGAAGTTAACATTGATAAATATTTATTATGTATAAATAAACATATTTTAGGGCCAATCTTACAATGTCTCGTCAAAGTCCTTGTAACTTAACTGTTCGTAAAGTCTAACCGCTGGTTAAACTTGGCGTTGTGTATTACAATACTATTTTTATGTGCTCGTCAAATTACGAACAGGTGCCTTCCATTAGTTCTTAGCATTAGCTTTCTCGGAGCGGTAGATTTGTTTCAAAGCTTTTGAATGGCTTAATTTTACCATATAGAATACAAGCAAGTCATTACAACGTCTATGGAAGTGTTATGAAAACAAATCGATCAAAGCAAATCCAATTTATTAAGACTGTTTAAGGTTATCTGCTATCTTTAATCATATTTATTTGTCTGCTAAAACGTTTGTTGAAAATAATAAACACGAAATTTAAATTTTAGCAAAGAAGAGGAAATTTTGCTAATTGAATTAATAGAAAAATACAAACAAACGATTTAAAATAAACAATTTTAATTGGTGTCCATTCACTTCAATAATTTCCAAAACTTTATTTTTGTACAAACTTAAACGTAAGATGATTCTTCCTCGTTAAAAATTTTAGGAAATTCTTTCGTTCCAATTACTGTATCTCTTCGGTCTTTAAAGTCTTGTGTTCCTTAGAACTTGAAACTCATTTTCAAAGTCATCATAATCAAACTATAAATCACCCATTTCATAATACAAATAAATGTAACCTAACTTTAATAGTAACAGTTGCCTTGAAAACAATATGGCGGAGTCTTTAACGTTGTTAATGTAGACGTTATGTTTGCTAACCGGAAGGTAGACCTCGCGTTAACTTTACGAGCACTTTTACGTGGACATTAGCGCTAACCAAACATTGTAAAATCAAAAGTAGTGGTTGTTATCACTTAACCTCATGATAAGCCCTAACGAATAGAATAACGTGACATTGTAAGATTGGGCCTTAGATTTGAATGAAACCAAAACATTTCATTTCTAATATTAAAGCTTATTTTTACTTTTAATTCTTTAACATTGTAAAGTTTATTGACTCCATGTTTGAATAATATCAAACATAAGATCGAGCACCGGTTCATTAATGACTATATAAATAGTAATATATAAAACAGATTATGAAGACCTCTAACAAATGTGTAGATAGAACTAAAGAAAAAGTTAAAATAAACTACTAAGAATAAATTTGATGAAGCAAGCCCACCTAGGGAAAGAGGAAAAATGTGGGATGAATCCAATGTACAAAGGTGACATCTTCTTCCTTTACTATAAAATTATTTAGCCGTTGGGCCACCTCATTTTTATACATATAACAAAAGTGTCTATAACAGGGGAATGCACCTTTATAAGAATAAAATATTTTGTACTAAAAACTGCCAGTAATAAATAAAGTATAAACACTTCCAATTTGAGTAAGGACATATTTAATTATGTCCTTAAATTATAACTAAAGAAATAACAACAAAGTTAGGGAATCTCCACCATAATTTAGTACAAGAAAAATTAAAATTCATTAAATATTTTTTGGCTAAACTGTTCTCCTAAAAAAATCGATCTAATCTTGACAATCAAAAAAATTTTACCTTTGAAGAAACTTTCCTGACAGTTTTCAAAGCTGCTAGATTTACTCCTATACATTTAGATATCATAGGATAAGTCTGTAGCTCTCACTTTTGATAGGGGGTGTCAATTTCAACAATGAGAAGGTAAAATAGTGAATGTTTGTTACTGTTGGCTGTTATACATATATATATGTTCTAAAAGTTCCTTAAGGTTCAGATAAGATAGGCCCTGTATCTATCATAAACTATATATCACAACAATTTACCAATCATCAACTATATCTCATTTCTATGTCTTATAATGGTCTTATAAATAATCTTCACTTGTTAAACAAAGTATCTAAAGCACTTTTGAAAAATAGCGCCTTATATAACTTATCTTGTAAATTCTAAAGTGAATAATCGCTAATTCAAGAAACATATGGCCAAGTAAAAAAGTCGTTAAACTTATTCAACTCAAACCACTGTTACATTAATAGCCCTTAAACAAACACACATTTCATTGATTAATTTATAATTAGTAAACGATTATATAATATTTGGAAGAAGGTACATGAAAGGGGGATAGAAACATAAAAGGTACAACACAATATAGTACAATTACCTCACGTGAAAAGAGGTTTTCCTTATAGAGCTCTACTAATAAACAAGATATATTAGTGAACTAACAAGTAACACTCTTCATAAAACACTACCACTAAAGTAAAGAACCAAAAAATGTAGATAAATAAACATTAGCACTTAACAATACAATAAAATGTACAATCTAAAAAATATATAACACTTTACAAAACAAAGAGTTCTATAAATAGATCCAATTTCACCAGGACCAAAAAAACTTTAAATAAGTATGTGAATTAAATATATAGTTCTGGACACAAATCCAAAATGGCATTGATTTAGTTTTGAGACATCTCTTATCCAAACTCGGATAGAATCAAGTATTAGCATGTAATTATTTAACCATTGGTACATCTGCAATTTTATTAAACTATTTATAACATTTATGACAAGTGAGGGTTAGGAAAAATAAATCTAAACTTAAGTTATACTAAATTGATTTTTGACAAGGCCGTAGCGAGCCAATAATTTCATGGGGGGTTTGGTGGGCATATCCTCCAATTGCTGGAGGCTAGAAAGAATTCTAAATATTAAACACCTCTAGAAGCTCTCTGAAGTGCTTTTTATGGTAACACAGCCCCTTAATTTGTATTTGTATCTTAAGTTTGATATTGTTTGAACCATAAATAAAGCCATATATACTTTGTTTATAAAATTTCAGGGGGGGTTTGAACCCCCAAAACCCCCCCCTTGACTACGGCCTTGATTTTTGATGGTAGCATCTTAGCTTAATCTATCCAGATTGTGTGTGTATGTATGTATATATATATATACTTTATATATATACATACATACAGAGTAATAATGGTGTATATATATATATATGTTTGTGTATATAATTATATATATATATATGTGTATATAATTATATATATATATGTGTATATAATTATATATATATATGTGTATATAATTATATATATATATATGTGTATATAATTATATATATATATAT
>CABFWO010001348.1:101593-157287 GCA_902155825.1 Timema genevievae
ATATATATATATATATATATATATGTGTGTGTGTATATAAAATATATATATATACACACACACCGTTATTTGGTGGAAATATTGATACTTAAACTGAAAAAAAAAATGCAAAAGATTTTACAAATAAAAATTCATGCATAGTAATTGTCAAATTTCAATTCGGCAATAATCACAGCCCAATCTTCTTAAGAGCAGCCAGAATCCAAAAAACCCACTCTGCAATCAAAACAATAATTTCCTCACTAATACATTTTCAAGTGACCATTGCTCTAATATTATTTATATTTAAATAAAATAAATTGTGTTATGTAAATTAAAATGTTTTTCTTATATATTTTCTGGGAAAGATGAAACTATATATGAAACTTATTTTAATAGTCTTTACTGTAAAATATTTAACGACAAAATTATATCTTCTTTAGTATTATCTCTATTCTCTTCTTCTTATTTAATAGTATCTTAGTCTTATATGATGACACATTTAGGTTTTATTATTGATGTTACACCATCTTCAGGTATTATTTATGACAAAAAGTTTTTACATATAATACCTCAAAATTTTCACAAAACCTCCTATTATATGTATTTAAAAGAATATCATCTTTATCATAAATAAGACCTGAAGATGGTGTAATATCATTAATAACACTGAAATATGTCGTCATAGAAGACCAGGCTACCAAATAAGAAAAAGGGAATTAAAATAATTAGATATAATTTTGTCATTTATCACTTCTTACCAAACCAAATATGGACATTATTAAAAACGTAAAATATTCACTTAGAAAACACATCATATAGTACTTTCATAGATGTATGAAAGAATAAAAATGGGTGATTGTCATATATATAAGGTTATTAAAAGTGCTTTCATCCACTTAATTTTTACTCATATTATCTGCTGCAATCAGTATTGACGGAGTATCGTTGATGATAGAATAATAGTGAATATACTATTACAATATTTCAATGTATATTGCAAAATATTTTTGGCCTTCCTTACATTGTAAAATTTAATATATATTTAATGCAAAAAAATTGTGAATACTATTAGGAAAATGTTTTCCAAGTTCACATAGTCATACAAAAGAGAAAATAGCTCTCCTGCCGCCACATCTCAACAAATGTTTACATAGCCAGTAAAACCCTGTTAGACCAAACCTTAGTAGTCAGGAACTCCGATAACCAGAACACAATTTTCTGAAAATACGGGGAAAATAACAAAATAAGTCAAATTAAATATATTTTATTGATAAAAAAACTCAACGTTAAAAGAGGATTGTAAGAAACTAGTGATAATAAATTAAATATACAGTGGGGGAAAAAAAAGGGGTGGAAGTATAATTTTGATTCAAAAGGAGTTAGTGCTTCTATCTGTTAGACAATCATGAGATATTTCTATTGTACTTTAGATTATGGTTAAAAGAGGTCTCTGTCATATTTAAATTAATTTGAAATAAATGGTACGGTGCACCACACAGACTTTCGTTTTCATCATAAAATAGACATTTACTAAAAACTCGCAGGATTTGTGAAACAAAATATTATACACCGTTACTTACTCTATGTCAGCGGTTCTCAAACTGGGGTACGCAGGAATCTTTCAAGGGGTACGTGAGCAGCTCTCAAGGGAAAGTTGGCAAAATGACAAGGAACTTATGGAAAACCATTGTTAGCTTTTATCTGATTATTTCACCGATCTTTTTCCCCCATTTGCTCTCGGCTGGAGACAGATTTTTGAGAATTTTCAACCCTCTACTTGACACCTTCTACGTTAGCAGTTATCTTGCTTATATTTAGAGTAATTTGAGCATCTTTTCTGAACATCACGACATGGTGACATACTCTTTCTCTCTCAACGATATTACTCAAACTTGCAACGCAGTTGTAGAGATATAAGGTGGTGATATTTATATATTAATTAGTTCCACTCTATTCTTTTTATGTATTATATATCAGCATATTCATGGCAATGTTACTCACACATATCAAGTGTGTTAAGGTGGCTTGCCAAACAAAATTATCTTGCTAGTTTTTATGAAATGAGAAAAGAAGTTAGTTTTCCTCTATGACAGCAAGTGTGAGTCTAGTGACAGATTTAAAAATGAGCAGTGGCTGTGCAGGCTGGCTTTCATGGCTGACGTATTTCAGTGACTGAATGAGCCTAATAAAGGTCTGCAGGGTAAACACACAACATGCTTCATGGTTCATGACGAAATAAAAGCTTTAAAAAAGAAAGTTCAATTTGTAACAAAAGAAATTGTGAAGGGACCACTGTAATTCTTTCCGTCTTTAGAAAATTTCGTAGAAGAAAATGAACTTGAGCTTCATGACTCTTGTTGTCAACGACATATAAGATTGTCTGGATTTCATTGAAGACTTTGGCGAATATTTTCCTGAGAATTTAGGGAGTGAGTTCTGGATGCAAGACTCTTTTTCTACAGTGGAAGACTCCAGTATACCAAACTTATTTTCAACGAAAGAAATTATTTAACTGTCCTGTGATGAAACCCTCAAATCCAGTCTCAAGAAAATTTATTTGGCAGATTTTGGCAGATCTTTGGCAGACTCTTGGTTGCAAAGGCTGAACAAGTTTCCTCATATCACTGACCATGCCATCAAGTTTACTATGCCTTACTCAACAACATTTCTCTGTGAGAGTGGTTTTCGTCTATGATGTACCGTACCTAAAAAAATAAGTAACGCAATAGGCTAAACTTGGAGCCGGACCTTCACTTGAAAAATTCAACTGGACAACTGGACAACCAGACATCAAAAAGTTGTGCCAAGCCATGCAGCCACACCTCTCTCACTGAAAAACTTTGGGATTCATAATATATCAGCTCCAGAAATACAATTAATCATTATGGATAAATAAAAAAGAGAGAATATGGGAGTAGAGGGGGCCTCAACATTTCCTAAGATAGCATAAGGTTAAGGGATGATCATAAATGTTCGAGAATCACTGTTCTAGAGGCATCCATCTTCAAATATTTGCCGGGGAATAATCCCTTGACTTTCTTGGACAGTGATGATTAAGGATCCTCGACCCCCAAATCTCCCCTGCAACTTTTAGAATACACCATTGCAATGAAGGATGGACTCAACTCACCTCACTATTCTATAGTCATCAGGAGGTCATCTCCTTCCAACTTCATGTTGGGAACAACATCAAGCTTCTTGACTATTCCCGAGATGGGGGCTTGGACCACCATCTCCATCTTCATGGCTGACAACACGATGAGAGCCGCTCCTTTCTCAACCTTGTCACCAACAGCGACTTTGATGTCGATCACAGTCCCGGGCATGGGGGCCCCTACCTGGCCTTTCACACCCTTTGCAGCCTTGGGGTGTATGTGCAGTTCCTGGACAAACAACACAACTTCACACTCTGTCCAACTTGGAAACCACTGAACAAAACTCAAATGGCATACAGTACGAATATAAGTTGGGCTCCCATTTTAGGTTAAGCTGAGATTTGTATTGTACAATTAATTTTGTTCTAGATATTTTGTTGCCCTCTTTGGAAAATAATGATAAATGTTTAGAAAGCAAAGGGGATTTTAAATTTTAGCGTTTTTTTTTATAAGTTGTAATAATATTGATTTGGATCGCTCTCATATATTTAAAAAGTCATGGATGAAGGTATTTTTCTTTAAAGTATTGTATGTAAATTATCCTTTTAAGACTTCATTTATGGAGAATCATGCACTTTTAAGGAATAATCTAGGAGGATTGCACCATTAAAACTTATTTTTTAATTCAAAATTTAACTCCGTAGTATTTACCAAACAAGCAAGAGATGCCAGCTCCCTATACTCAATAGGAAGCTAGCCTTTAAAACACCTGTCACAGGAACGCTCTTGATTTGTTGGTTTTGACACTGGTCATGAGAGGTCCAAGGGGTATGGGGTAGGTCATATATAAGCTGTGTGTGCGTATGAATACACTCAGAGTGTAATATCACGACAGTACATATTTTGTATTTCAAGTAAAATTGTATAAGAAGATATAATCACTCCAATAAATCGTGTGCAACATCAACAGTTGTATTTATTTAAATAAAACAAACAGTAACATAATAAAGTGCAGTAATATGTACTAGCAGCCGCCAGTGATTTATGTCCCACACAGTGCTAATGATGATTATGATGATAATAATAGTCAACCTCGGTGGTCTTGGGGTAAAAGTGATAGCCTTAGGACCCAATATTCTTGGGATTAAACCCAGCCGGGGTCAAGGGATTTTACTTGAGCAATAAATATCCAAAGCACAGCTTTATTTGGAGGGGAAGTAAAGCCATCAGTCCCATGTGGATTGTGGCATATAAAAGAACCATGAAAGGTATGTGAAAATACCTTTCTCAACAAAACTTGTAGGCCCCTTTCGCTCTTGCTCATAAAAATCATTTTGTGCTGATACAATCAGTCAGTTCCAAAATTGAACATTAAATATCTCAAGTAGGAGAAATGAAATGAATGATAGTAATAATGATATTAATAATAATTACAATTACAACAACAAATGAATAAAAAAACTAAAATACAGATCTTAACATTAAGATGTGCCCATAATTATTTGAGAAAAAAGCAAGTGCTTTTTTAAAAAAACCACAACATGCATGAACTAACCTTGACAGCTTCCTTATCTTTGATGAAGACAGATCGAAGCTGACCATTCATTTCGAAGAACACTTCTCTCTCCCCATTGGGAGTTAAATCTTCCGCCATGGCCAGTGTTTTGATACCCAACGTTTTTCCTCTAGCAATTGTTACCTGCACAGAAAAAAAAATTAATGGAGACAAACACAACAGCATTACATAACTAAAATTCTAAACTGTTTTGGAACATTATAGGTCTGACAGAAATTTAACCATATTCTTAATTCATTAAATATTCTAGAAATACATATCTTTTCTTGCTGAACTTAATGTATGAAGATTCACCAAGATTCAAACCCCAAAGTCCCCATCAATGGCAATCCAGTATATTTGAAGAGGAATTCTTATACCAAGTTTGTCAAACTTACAGCCCTAACCATGATTCTATGAGGCCCACGGACCTTTTGATGAACAAACATACAGTGTGACCCGATTAATCTGATTATAAACGTTATAGAAATCCACAATTTAAGATTATGAACCTTGGAATGTAAGGAAGTGTTGTTTTACAGGGCGTACTTTGTACCCATTGTCACATATTCAGCAGAAACATGGACAGTGAATGTAAGAGAGACTAGGAAAGTGGAGGCCATGGGAATTAAGTTTGTGAGGAGCATATTAGCTGTCACGAGGAGAAACAAGATTAGGAATGGAGTTAGCCAGGAAAGCGTCGGAGTAGAGGAAGTAAATATGATAGTAAAGGAAGCAAGAGATTGAGATGGTATGGTCAAGCAATGAGGATGGAGAAGGAGAGGATACAAAAGAAAATTATGGAAATGAAGTATGTAGAAAAAAGACAGCAAGGGAGGCCAATAAAGAGATGGGAGGAGCAGATAACAGAAGTGTGCACATGAGAGGAGAAGAATGACAGCAATTAAAGCTGGAAGAATGGCGGAAGGATAGAAGAAGATAGAAGCATTTTACTAAATTGACCTGGCCACAGAATAAAAACAGTTGATGATATTTAAAAATTGGTCCTTACTAAGGGAAATCTAGAAAGTGAGGTTGGCATACCCAATTTTTATTCTCTAGTCACAAGATAGAAATTCCACATAACGGTTAAATTGGCGCAGCAAATATGTGCAATGTTTGACGCCATATATAGATGTCTAAACAGTTGTTTACTATTATGAAAAGGACCAACACCAAAGAAAGCACAGATTACCGACACACATTTGTTATGAGTTATGAAAGTTATTTCAACACAGGATTTAAAGTCTAACATACACACCAATGTTGAAAAAAAAGTTTCAAATTTCTAGGAAAAAATATAGAATAAGTCTTGGAAATGAATTTAATCTCAAATTTATTTATGGAATGATAAGGATTTTAAAATTGGTTTATCTTACAAAAAGATGGTGACAATATTACATTTTCTGAAAGGTGGTCCACTTAGTATTTTTAATGTGGCCTTTTTGATCAAACGAGTATGACACGCCTGCTTTAGACCAAGTGACCACCGATACAGATAAGAAGTGTTCATCCCATGTCTTGACAAGCATCTTTAGTATCAAAGTACCTAACAATGATCAATCTCATTAACAGGCAGTTTCAGAACCAATCTCTTCACAATCCAGAATCAAGACAAGTTTGAATAGGCAACTACAAGAGCGAAGCAACAATGATCAAACTCATTAACAGGCAGTTTCAGAACCAATCTCTTCACAATCCAGAATCAAGACAAGTTTGAATAGGCAACTACAAGAGCGAAGCAACAATGATCAACCTCATTAACAGGCAGTTTCAGAACCAATCTATCCACAGTCAAGAATCAAGACAAGTGTGAATAGGCAACTACAAGAGTGAAACAACAATGATCAACCTCATTAACAGGCAGTTTCATAACCAATCTATCCACAGTCAAGAATCAAGACAAGTGTGAATAGGCAACTACAAGAGTGAAACAACAATGATCAACCTTTAGCCATAGTTCAGTCAGTGTTAAACTCTCTTATGGCCGATGTGCACCAAAAATTCCTGGGAATTTTTTGATGTGACCTTTTGGACTAACATTTTTACTGATAAGTGTGTAGCCCTTGTTCATATATCCTTCCCTTGCAATGTTTATTAACAACCCAATTCTTAAAATTGTTAAACAAAGAGTCTAGTGAAAATGATGTGGTGGGGCTTATGTGAATGTAATTTCTTTTAAAGAATAAATTTATAGTAAAGGAAATTGGTAGAACTAAAGAAAAAGGAAAAATAAACTACTAAGAGTAAATTTGATGAAGAAAGCCCACCTAGGGAAAGAGGAAAAATATGGGAAGAATCCAATGCACAAAAGTGACATCTTCTGTCTTCTATATTAGATAGTTTGATAAAGGCAACATTGCCGAAATATTATTCTATTTGTGTTAAAATATGTGTATGATTACTTCTACTAGAGAAGACAGAAGAAAGGAAGCTGTCACCTTTGTGCACTGGATTCTTCCCACATTTTTCCTCTTTCCCTAGGTGGGCTTTCTTCATCAAATTTACTCTTAGTAGTTTATTTTTCCTTTTTATTTAAGTTCTACCAATTTCCTTTACTATAAAATTATTTAGCCATTGGGCCACCTCATTTTTATACATTTTAAAGAATAAAGACATAAGACAGTTTTCAAAAATGCATATTTAAGGTTATGTGTGAACAATGTGTCCTTTGAGTCATTTATTGCATGGGATTCATATTTTATTGTAGTTATCTTATTTATGATTTTCTGTTGGGTGTTTTGACCTGCCTAGCTCTCCCATTGGTAAGTTAGCTATTTATATTTATTTTGTTAGCACCGCATTTGTACAGTTGATACACTTGAGTACTATTTACACTACTGGTAATGGATCAGGCATGAGCAAGGTTGGATTTGGATAAAGTGTACCCACTTAGACATGGAGGGAGAGTGGGAAACCATTTAGGTAAATCCACCTTCATTACACCCGACCGGAATTAAAACCCCGATCTCCTTGTCATCGGCAGTCCACTCTAACACGAGTGTGACACCTTAGAACACAGTCACTGAAGCAGGTAAGTTAGTTTTTAACATGAGTTATGTGCAGTCGTTATATCTCATTAATCAATGTTATCATGGCTGAATCAGGCTGCCTGATCAAACTTGATGACTGACTAACCAACTACCAAAACCGCAATCGCCATATTATTTAACTGTAATTGTGTGAATATAGAATATAAATTATTTGTGTGCTTTGATTATGATAACTCCAAACATGGAAGAATGTACAAAAAAAAAAAAAAAAAAGGATGGAAAAAAATTGGAGGGACTTTTGAATCATGTGTGAAATATCATGAGTGTCTAGACCTAGCCTCCATTGACCAATACAATGCGACTATGTTAGTGTGTAACTCTGTGGCACATATCTTTTGTGAACTAAAGAGATGGTTGTGCGTAACTCTGTGGCGCATGTCTTTTGTGAATTATAGAGATGGTTGTGTGTAACTCTGTGGTGCATGTCTTTTGTGAACTATAGAGATGGTTGTGTGTAACTACTGTGGTGCATGTCTTTTGTGAACTATAGAGATGGTCGTGTGCCTAAGCAGTGCGCCGTATAATCATGTCGTATAAAACTTAACAGGTACAAATTCAAAATGGCTTCCACAATGAGAAAAGAAACACAGTTCACAATTTACTACCCCTGGACTAAAAGAGATAATAGGTACCTCTTAAAGAAAATCTGTCAATACCACCCAATCCTTCAAATTAGGTTAAATTTCAATGGAACTGATGAGAAAGAATGAAATGTAAAACAGAATTTCTTAACAGAGGAAACCAAAATATATAAAATGGAGCAAAATGGAATTGGTAAAGAATGATAGGACACATAGATAGGCACATAGAAGGGACAAAAATAACATTTAAGACAAAAACGGTATATTTGCATTAAAAGTGAAACGAGGCTTTTCTAAGAGTGTTATCGCAACTGTTAAACTAGTTTAAGGTCAAGTTTATTAAATATACAATGCGTAAGATTGTGTCATGAATGATAGTGAAAGTAGGATACTAAACCATGCCAAACCATTTCTAAGAGTAGAGCTTATGTCTCTGTCAGAGGGATGGACTTACTTCAAATTCCTCTCCAACTTTGGGACCTGTGAGAAAGATTCTTGTGTCTAGCTTGTCAACGGGACCGAAGCTTTCCCTGAAGGTGAGGAAATCCTCGGTAACCTGAGGATAGAGCGCCGCCGACACAATATCACGCTCTTCCACGTGGGGGTGTCTCTCTTTGAGCTCAGATCCAAACTTTGCAAAGTCAAATGGCGGGAGGGTCGCTCCAGGACGGCCTGTCACCCGGGGCATAGCCTTCAACACCTGCAGGGTCAAAATAAAAATAATTCTCATAAACAGTTTCAAAGGGTATTTAAAGATATATGTAAAATAAGAAGCCAATCATTTGATTATTACAATCTTAGAGTGTAACATAATATTATAAGAGAATGATTAAATTTAACAAGTCGTGAAATGTAAAATAAAGTTATTATGTAATAAATCAATGAAAAACAAAGGGAAAGATGTCACAGTATAGCTGTATTCAATAAACATGGAAAGAAGGAGAATGTCTGACCTACATGATTACCAGAAAATTTGTACTGCCCCTTATTGCGGGTAACATACACACATACACACACACACACACACACACACACACACACGCACACACACACGCACACGCACACACACAGAGTGATAATTTTGTCTAAAGTTTATTTTTTGACAATGCTCAAAATAAGTGCTGCTCTATATTATCAAACTAATATAAATAAAGCAGGGATGCGACCCTCAAATCTTTAAGGATATTCGAGACTCAAACTTGTTTTAGAGCTCCTATACTGCTTATTGGTGGTTCAGAAACAAGATAATTAAGGATTAACTCAACAACCAGGCCCCAGAGCAGTAATTTAACACATGAATGAATGTATGAATATTATAATGAATAGATTATAAGAAATAATGTTAACATTTAGTCACAATTTATATTTTCTATTATTCTATTATATTTATATTGCCTCTTTATGTTCATTATTTTTTCCAAGATTCGAATCTAGATTCAGGATTCGAAGGAGGTAGATTGGAGATTTGGATTCGACCCAGCTCTAAAATAAAGTGTATACACCAGTTTGGATAGCGGTAAGTAAAAATGGCGTGCATCATTCTCGTCACAGAATTTAAATGAAAACTTTTTTCCAGAGTCAGGTACAATTTTCTATTCGAACCAGATAAACTTTTATAGGTACGTATTAATTCATTAATCTCTTTCTATATTACTAACCGATAAATTTTTAAAGAGTTACTGACCCTGGACCGGAAGGGTTCTGGGTATCCCAAGTAGGGCTCTCCAATGTACCCTTGCAGGAACTCGACCACTGACTTGGGGAAGCTTAGCTCCTCTGCTTTGTCAAAAACTTCTTCTGCCGTCAACTTATTCTGGACCATAAACTGGGCGAGATCCCCAACCACCTTCGACGATGGGGTCACCTGCAACAAACAAACCAGTTATTTCAGGACTACTTAGTTTGGTAACTTTAAGTTATATAAGTATACAAAGACCAATATAAATAAATAAAAATACAAAACATTTGAAAAAAAGTAAGGCATAAATTATCAGTTGAATAGAGTAATTTTGGTTGAGGAGTTAAGCTGGTGGATACTTACAGTTTATAGGTGGATAAATATTAAAAAATATAAATAATTCTTAATACCAATTTCCAAACTACTCTAATTTCTACTCCAGTATCACCAAGGTAAGTGTGCTGGCTATCCCTCCTAATTTAAACCATAGTCCTAGATTAACTAATTTATGACTATTAAAAGAATTATTAATTTCAAGTTTCCTCCCTCTATGTTATTATTTATTTAAAAAAAATCTTTCTATAAATCATCTTCACCATCACCTTATAATAATATTTTTTTTAAATTAATTTATATGCTATTTGTATATTTTCAGTGCTATACTGTTATAAATAGTTGCACTGTTGGCAAGCATTTTATGAAATTAAATTAATTATTATTTTTATTTATTTGTATTTTATGTATTTTTTTTTTTCAGTGCTGGCCTGTTATATGTCTTTGGAATGTTGGTTAACCCTTTAGTAAAGAAATATTAAATATTAAAATTACTATGTTGTAGTGCATTAAACGCAAGATTTATTAATTAATCAAAGGGAGTATTGATAAGGAAGAGAGAAGGCACCTTTTCCATAGTGCACCTACCAGTAGGTATTCACTATTAGGTTCAGATCAAAGCAAACAAGCATTGGATATTTAACAAAAAAAAAAAAAAATAATAATAATAAAAAAATAAAAAAATCAAAAAAAAAATCTACCACGTGGATTAAAGATCAAGCATCTGACAAACATTTGAAAGTATTTGGGTTTGTATGACTGAAAAGAACAAACATTAAATTTGAGTTTATGTAGACAGGATTAAGACACACTACTTGATGAGTCATACAAATGTTTCTACTAGCTCACAAAGGCACTTATGCCACAGAGTTCCGCACTAACAAATTCCCATTGTTTGGTCCATAGAGGTTAGGACTAGACAAGCATGATTCAATAGAAAGTTTCTGGCTAACTTTAAGAATAAGTAAAAAAAATGATCTTGGTACTGATATGGGTAACACAGATACATTAATTATACTAATGGAATAGGGCTGAGGAAGGTAGAATTTTAGAGGAAACATACCTGCAGTTTTATGGAGGGAGAAAGGGAAACAATTTAGGAAATATCATTCTCAGTACTCCCGATCTTTCCATCACCAACACTCCAGTTTAACACGAGAGTGACACATAAGTCAGGGGTCTTCAACCCACAGCCCGCTGTAGCATTTTTTGTGGCCTACCGGCTTACAAAAAATATAACATTATTTTAAGAGAAATTATAAATACAGGTTTATATTTTTACATAATTAATTAATAAAATAGATCTGCATTTTAGTTTAGTATTATATGTTTTTTTTATATGTCTCTTTAAGGAAAACCTTTTCTTGCTTTTTGGGGTAGTTTGTAATATTTAATTGGAAGAAGGTATATGATAGGTGGATATAAAACATAGGGAACAAACACAATATGGCTTTTACAATGAAAAGAACACAGCTCACACTTTACATTGCTGCCACTGGACAAAGAGGTAATGGTTGCCTCTTAAAGAAAATCAATCGTCACCGCCCAATCCCCCGACCTAGGTTTCATTCTATCAGAACTCATCAAGGAGAGTGTGAAATGCGCAATGCAACTTCATTAAAAAAAAGGGGGGGGGAGAAAATGGAAAACTGATAGATACATAGATAGGAGCATGTAAAAGGTATAACATAAAGAAAAAACATGGGAAAAGGACATTGGATGAGAATATATAATATATCTCTATAAGGAAAACCTCTTTTCGCTTTATGAGGTAACTGTACTATATTTGGAAGAAGGTATAGGAAAGGTGGATAGAACAGATATTTTGTTACAAATAAAACAAAATATACCTCAAAGAGTTTATCCTTAAATATATGATTTGATTTTTGATTCTCCCTTAGTAGTGAATACTAGTTTTTACTTTTGCTCAACCTTTCAGGTAGATTTAGTATTGTGATCGCCAAAAAATCAAATTCGAGATTTTGATGGCTATAGATGTTTCATGACACAATGAACCTGAAAAAGTGTATTTTGTGATCCTGTGTTTCTGTCTGTGTGATTGTATCTTGACCTTGAGCTGAAACCATTTTATTGGTTAGTTAGCCTAACAGCTTGGTATCCAAGGTTTTAATAAAGTTCCCCAGGGTGTTTTTAAAATTAAAATTAAGAGTTGTTTACTGAAGGACAAATAGAGAAAAAAATCGATTTTCTCAAAATCTGTTCTAACAATTTCAATTAAATTTTATATTCAAGCATTGTTTAACATTTCAAATTGATGGCAATTTTAATTTGTTCCATAAAAATGAATTTAAGGGCATGGTTCTTTAAAATGGCATAAATTTCCAATTTTGATCATTTATTAAAAGAGAAAGAAAGTCTTTTTGGTGCATCATGCTATTTATTTTTTCATTGTTCATGAGGAATTAAATTTTAGCTATATTGTAAAAATTTTAATAATGAGGTTAATTTTTGAGTTTTGCTCCTAATATTAAAAGAATTTCAAGCCTTTAACAGATTCAAAAGCCACACTATGTATATTAGATCTCTCCTGACAAATAAATTCAATCTGAAATAAATATCGAGTAGTCATAAAACATCAAAGTGAACATACCTTGACAATGTCCCCAAGAAGTATGTTAGCCTCTCTGTACGCCTTCTTGACGTCCTCAAAGAAGTCCCCTAGGCCAAGCGAGTATGCTTGGAACTGTAAGTTTGTGTATTGACCCCCAGGGATTTCGTTCAAGTACACATCAGCATTGCCAGACTTCATTGTGGTTGTACACTCAAAGGGACTGTATAGCGTCCTGGTCTGCTCCCAGTAGGCAGAGTACTCGCTGACGTTCTTCAGATCCAGACCTGGAACAACACAAAATTATAGTTACTTTTCAAATGTAGCTCCAGTTTAGTTATGTGTTTTATTCTTAATATAAAGGAATATAACCAAAAATGTATGTTTTGTATAGTTGTGTGAAAAAGAATAATGAAGAGAATATGTTTATTGTTTCTAATAAGAGCTAGCCCATCTTTGAAAATTAGCTCTTTTGCCTTTAACTTACATTTTACAAAATATTTACAAGGTTTCCATATAATTTCTTAGTCATTAGGCACTTATCTGTACTTCTGATTAGAGATGGGCAGAACAGCTCACTTTCGAGAAGTGTTAAAAGTAATTCAGTTCCCTAAAATAAGACATTCATTTAATTATTATTATTATTAGCACCGCGTCTTACTAACCGTTCGGTTTATACGCACTTACGCTAATGTGTAATGATAGGGTGATTGTGAGATGAAATGGAGGACCTACAGTTTAACGTGGAATCCGAACCACGGTGGAGGCCTGGCATTCCACACATTCACAAGTTGTGATTAATACACGTCTTGTCAGAGGTGAAGGAAGGATTTGGCAATCAGATAAATCTGTGCCGGGACCGAGGATTGAACCCCGGACCCTCAGCACAGAAGTCTGACACCTTACCCCTAGACCACCAGGTCACCGACAACATTTAATTAGTTCATCCGACACTTTAGCTCAGTCGATAGCATGTCTACCTACTGAGCTAAGAGCCCCGGGTTCGATTCCCGGCATGGCCGAAAACTTATCATTGATGAAAATATGGGATTACCCTTTCACATTGATAAATTAACGGTCAAGGACTGGATGTTGTGCCTGTCCTTTCTTAAGTTAGATTATAAAGCATATGAAGCTACAGCCGGTAG
The DNA here is from genome assembly GCA_902155825.1 of Timema genevievae. Taxonomy (NCBI): domain Eukaryota; kingdom Metazoa; phylum Arthropoda; class Insecta; order Phasmatodea; family Timematidae; genus Timema; species Timema genevievae. The sequence goes on from CABFWO010001348.1 coordinate 115,588, forward strand.
TGGAAAATATATTACTTGAATAAAAAACAGACCCAGGCCATAGGCTGGAAACAGTAATGGATGTAAAAAAAAAATTAGTTCAGTTGTTTGCGACCAACCAAAATACACAGCTTGTAGCTCATCTTTCGCAGCCAAACAAATTCAGCTTGTGGTTCAACCTTCGTGACCTAACTACAGTACCCCTATGGCTTGCGGTTTAGTTTCGAACGTATATTACACTTGCATCAAAAGTTAGATAGTTAAAGGGCTTCTTTTCAGGGGGAAGTTTTAATATTATTTGTGTCTAATCTAAAACTTCTTAAAAGTAGTATGAATGTATTATTTTCAAAATAGCTTTGATAGCGTTAAAATTAAGCTGAAAAACCTATTTAAAATAAAGTAAAACATATTCTTGAATATACAAATAATATTTTAAAATAAGAGCATTTACAACAGATCCAATTGTAGATTTAATGATAGTTTTAGCATGTTTGAGTTTTGTAGGATGCAGCAAGTGTACTTGCCTTTTGTAGGCTTTATCCTAACCCATATCAGTAGGAACTATGATGCTTATTGTTTAGAGTAAGAGATGGGTGGAGAAGGTAGCTTTGCTGGAAATAGCAAACTATAAAATTAATTGTCCCGTTGTTTCTGTGACCAAGATAAGCTGATAATACAGATTATTTTGTATAATTTCATCTTGTAGTTCAATTTGATATAGTTCATGTCGAGGAGGTGAACTAGTTTGACTTGTTCAGCTAGAGGAACTGTTCAATTGTAGTCATTCGTTCGCGGACAAAATATTTATTCTATGATCAATTTGGTAATCTATTCTTCTACTGTATATATAAAATGAATGTTCTAGAATTCATTCCTATACCAACCTTGAATTAACTTGCTTAAGTGTAACAAAAATATATTTTTCTTAATTGTAAAATTATATGTCAAGTTTAAGCTCCAACTTTTGTTTCTCCCAATTTAAACTGTCTTATCAGCGAGACAGCTGTTGGATACTAAGGGTATAGTCACAATTTAAAACGGTTGTGTTGGAAAAAAAATTGCGGAAAGATTTTTTCTTACAAGTTTTTAATTTTTATATAGTTTGTAAGAATATTTTATCATTATTATTTTCATTATCGTAATCACTATTTTTGCTATTTTTGTACATGTATTGTACAAGCAAGTACACTCATCTCCCAAAGTTACCAATCAGACACATACCTGTGTCAAGCTTGCTGCCTTGCAGTGTTGCCACCATAGCCCCCATACTTGGCTGAGAGGTCATCCCCGACATGGAATCCACGGCTACGTCCACAACGTCAGCCCCAGACTCTGCACAGGCCAGCATAGAGGCCACCCCTGCACCGGCCGTGTCGTGAGTGTGGATGTGAATGGGTAAGTCGGGGTATTTATCCCGAAGGGCCGATATAAGGATACGAGCGGCTGCAGGCTTCAACAGACCGGCCATATCCTGCCGAAGAAAGTTAGCAAGGATTGATAATAGTAGTCACTTGATGAGAGGGGAATTTTCATTTATCAATTTAATTTTTTTCGCAATAAAAAATTAATCTATTTTAGTAGTAGTTGATTAAATTAATGTAAGTTCGCACAGTAGTATATATATATATATATTTTAACAATCAGTGGGGGGAGCAGCTGATATAGCAATTGTGCAAGTAATGGAAGAATAATGGTTGAAGGATAGAGGAAGATGATTAGTGTTATCTACACTAGAGTATACTTACCAAGGGAACAGAGTGAAGTGGGGGAATTTTAAGGAAATATCTTGTACAAGTAAAAAAAATAATCTTCAGTTCACCAGGTCCCCTGCACCAATGTAAGATTTAGGATCGTTACAAGCCACTCAGCCAAGAACAACTACTTGAGCCCAGTAAAATTCTTGAAAACCACACCAGTGCTGTCACCTAGGTACACTGTGCTTAAACAAACCACGTTTCAAGTCTATTCTTGACTCTCGAGGAAGTCGACTACGGCTGGTGAAAGATCGTGTGTAGTGGCTCAACAATTTATACTCCAGCCAAGTGTATTCTACTATCCCACCTACTTTTAACTATAATTCAGATCAGTGTTATATTCCAAAGAACATGTTTGTCGAAGGTAAGATATTATTAATGCTTCCAATCACTCTGCTTGTCAATGAAATTCTACAAGTTTTCCTGGTCCATATCAAGCAAACAGTTGTTGATGGAACACACCTTGATGCAAATAATGTGTGTCCCGGCCTTCACAAGCTCGTCTGCCAGATTGAGGTAGTATTTGAGGTTGTACTTTGTACGAGATGGATCTGACAAGTCCCCTGTATAAGAAATAGCTGCCTCAACCACCCCGCCTGCCTTCCCCGCTGCCTCCATACCCACTATTAGGTTGGGGAGATAGTTAAGGGAGTCAAACACGCGGAAGATGTCCATGCCGCATTGCACTGACAATTCGCAGAACCTAAAAACAAAACAAGCGTTTTTTTTTATTAAATAACATGTTTTAAGAAAAGTAGAGTGCTATTTCAAAATAAATTCAAAGGGAAATAAACATTTAAGTAAGTTACATGATACTTTATCACCACATTAAAAACATATCTAACTTGACTTGGGAGTATTCTTAGCGCTTACTTGTAAACCACATTATCGGGATAGTTGGTGTATCCAACGGCATTGGCCCCTCGTAATAACATTTGGAATGGAATGTTGGGGATTTGTTTCCTCATGTCCTCCAGACGCTCCCAAGGACACTCGTGAAGGAACCTCAGAGCCACATCAAATGTAGCACCTGGAACAATATTGTTCTATAGTGTAGAATATGCACATTAATCAAATGGTTTAACATAACTTATATGGTAGATGCTATAAACCTCTTCTAAAAATTGTTATTCAACAGGTTCCTGCCATTGAAACATAGCCATATTTTGTCAAGGGGAAGTGTACTTGGGTAAAATAGGAATATTTAAAATCCCTAATATAAGGATAGTTTTTAAAACTTAAAAAAATATGTATCAACAAGAAATTTCAGCTTTACCACCTAGTATTTTGGATGATTAAAATTGAAAAGTTCTAGAAACATGTTTCAATATAAAAATACATCATTTTGAATTAATTAAACTCTTAGAGAATTACACTTTGATGTAGTTTTAAATTAATTAGTTAGGGGACCATGGTGATATTACAGTTTAATGTCAACATAATTTGATTCTTCTCGTATTATTCTTTTGCTCTTTGTAAGTACATATATCATTTTTTAATTTCCTTTCAAATCATATTCTAACTCCCCTATATATTCAAAGATGGATCAAATTTAAAGTATTTGATTATAAAGTTCTGTAATATACGGTACTTAAAAGTATTCAGTTATAAAATACAGTAAAGTTTAACTTGAATATCCAAGTGAATAAGATGAAACTCACATCGGTGGGGATGCACTAAAAAAAAGGGTCAATCTTGTTGTCTTTTCTGGATTGTCTGTAATGTAGAGGTCAAGGTTCAAATCCCAACTAGGTATTTTAAGGTTCTAGGTATTGGGTGTTTAAAAAAAATAGTTTCGCACAACCCTCCCCACCTCCCCACCATTCCACCCAATTTCAGGTACATTACCTAATAATGTTATCCCTCTCCCCCTGTTCAAATATTGAACTTGATATATATTTAAGCACGTGTCCTGAAAATATTAAAGTAATTTTAATCTCGAGTACAAACCCACCTCCCCAATTCTCTAAGGAGTACAGATGATTGAAGTTGTGTGCCACATATGGAGAGATGCGCAATAGGTCATGGGTTCGGACTCTGGTAGCAAGCAATGACTGGTGAGCGTCCCGGAATGTCGTGTCCATGAGAAGAAGTCCTTTGTTTGCCCGGACGGCCTTGGCAAACCCGGCTGGACCCTCTTTTTGCAGGATGTGGCGGAGACCTCGTGGGGGTTCTAGTCCTGTAGGGGGGGCAATCTTATTGTTAGAGGTGATTTTTTAAACACACACATTACAAGTACATTAGACCTTAACTTATAGAAATTTACAGTCAGAGAGTTAATATTTTGTCAGGTTTGTTTTTATGATTATATCTGAAATGTGATTTATAGAAGCACACATTCAAAAACAAATACATCTGATGTTGCATAAAATAAACTTTTAAGGTGGGATGGTAAGGCATGCGAGAAAAAGAAAGTGTTTTTTCAGTTTTTATGACAAAACTTTTTTTTCCGAAAATAAATCAAATATTGCTCCAGTACAAACAAAGAATTGAATTTTCTTCACATGGTGATATCAACAGTTCTGGAATATCTGTCTAGGGTGTCCTGAAATTTAATGACAACTTTTTCTCTTCATTGAAAAAGTTTATCATTTAATACCACAATGATCATGATGGATATTCAGGAACTGTTGATATCAACATGTGAAGAAATTTAAATTCTTTGTTTGAACTGAGTAATATTTTATTTATTTTAGCAAAAAAAAATCTGCCATAAAAACTGTAAAAATAATGGCCTTTTTTTGCATACCCTTCCATTCCAGCCTAAGAGTGGTTAAACAGTATGTTAACTTACTGGAGGATGATATTCTAACAAAGCAGATTGTTTCAGATGATGATAGTTCTGCCAGCTCTAAACTATAAACCCATAATGGTAGTTTACATGAACATACAACTTCTTTATAGTTTGAACAATGTTTATTAATTTAATACTCAAGAAATTAATCATCCAAAGTGATAAATAAATATTTCAGTTATATATTCAGTTATAGTTCAAATATATTTTTAAAATTATGACAAGAGTATATGACAGCTTCCATTACCAATACAAAGCAACCATTACGTTAAAGTAAAACCAATTTAATTTTTTTAGAAATTTCTTTTGAAAAGTGGCTGTTATATTAAAAATTCCAAATCATAAACAAATTATGGCAATATGTATTTTTTTAAACTAACAACCTACTATCTACTTCAATCCAAAAATAAAACAACTGTTAAAACATCATTTAAAATATGTATGTTATTCTTCATACCACCAAATTTGCTTGGAAAAATAAATAAATACAATAAAAATTAAGTTAAGACGAATGAATGATTTAATGTATCTGGGCAGAATGTTCTGTAAAAACTGAAGGAAAGATGGCGAAATCGACAGATGGGTGACTGCATCTCTGAAAGTAGTTGGATTTATGTGGAGTATTGCCAAGAATGAAGTAGTTTCAAAAGAGATAATCATGGTCGTATGTAAGATTGTGTTAACGCCAACATTGTTGTATGGATGGGAAGTGTTGTGTTTGTTAGGATAAACACAAGATCAAGGTGAATGCGGTTGGAATGTGATATCTAAGAAATGTATGTGGAAAAACTCTTATGGCCAGAGTTAGTAGTGAATGGGAGCTGAAGAAGTGCGGTTTGAAAGGGAATCCAATATGTCAATGTTAAAAAAGCGCCTTACATTGATTTGGGCATGTTTAGAGGATGAGTGTAGTTCGAGTGACGAAGCAAATATATGAAGGTAGAGTGTGTAGATCAAAAGGAAGGGGTAGGCCATGTTAGACTTGGTTAAATGTTGTAGATGAATGTGTAAAAAAGAGAAACATTAAGAGTTTTAAGAACAAAAGAGCATGTATGACACGATGTATAGATGTTGTTGAAGCGAAGGGAGCGCATAAAGATAGGTAAGTGCAGGGAAAGTTAGTGAGGATGAATAAATTATGGAGTTGTTGTTTTTTAGCTTTATGCACAATTTCTTTCCTAGCCTGTAAGGGAACGGCGTGATTAGGTATGTATTTATGTATGTAAAAAAAAGTTACATTGACAAACACAGCGATAAAGACATTATGTCGATGCACTGTAAAACTTCAATTATGATGATGATAAATTATAGATAAATGATAAATAATGATAAATGATATGATGATTAAGATTATGACGATAATGATGATGCCAGACCAAACTACCTGCCTGTAGCGAGATAACATATGTTCAAGATGGGCATAATATGACAATAAACAGTCACATAGGCAATGTAAGATAATTGAACCTAAAATAATTCATAAATCATTATTTTAGTGAAATGTTCCAGGCACACTTTATAAAACTCTCAATTAGATTATTTGCCTATGAGTAAAATAAAGTGAAACATAATAATTAATGAAATGTAAAGAGTGATCAAAGTTTCCTTTTAAAAAAAAGTATTCAAAGTACTGTGCACTTTCTGAATGATGATTATATTAGCACATGACTTATAGATTAAATTAAATCAAGAACAGACACAACATCCAGCCCCTAGCCATTAATTGATCACTGTGAAAGGGGAAACCCAGATTTCACCAATGATACATTTTTCAGTCATGCTAGAATCGAACCCAGACACGCTACCGACTGAGCTAAGGTGTCGGACCGAATGTTTGTTCCTTAACTTTAAATATGAGAATGAAAACATAAATTAAGATTAGTATATTAAACTGTCCTAAGGCTCATGAGAAATGTTGAAATGAGCAAGAAACTTTTTTTTTTAAAAGTTGTTAAACTTGTAAGTCAACAAAGACATAATTATGTCAATATAATTCAGAAATAGCAATAATACAATACAGAAAAAATTTTTGTTAACAATTTGTAATGGCTGAATAATTTCAAAGTTTAGTTGCCTTTTACTAGCGGTGCTCAATAGCACAATATTTTGCACATTTAATCACTCTTGTATTACCCAACAATGAATATGATCCAAATTTGCACTTTGTCCCTTTTAAAGAAAACTTAAAACTCTTTGCTATAAGTTGGTTATCCAAATAATTTCATAATTTGTCTCCTCAGATCCAACATGACTTAAGTAGGTATATGACATTCAACTAAATCAATAAACTATTAGGGAATTAAAGCAATAATACAATATGGTTGCATAACACTAGGCCAGACATTTACTACATTAATAGGGGGTTAGAACGGGTTTTACAAGCATTTTTCAAACACTAAAAATACAAAATCCTTGGAAAAATAATAATCAAGTTGCCATCAAAACAACTTTTAATCAAATAAACTCTTACCTAAATCATTTGAGCCAAAAGAGCCAAAAGAGCCAAAATGGTCCTCAGCATTTGGGAACACTAGAGATATGAACAAGTTTTGCACAAAGTTTTATAAGGGATCAGATAATATTTGTGTATTTTCCTACAGTCACTGATCTATTCTTATAATGTAATGCTTAATAAAACCAATAAATAACCTTAAAAACTATTCTGATTAGTTCTTAACAAAAATGTTTTAATTTCCATTTAGCTACTGCAATTTTACAGAAAAATTTAAGAGCTTTATGTTGAGGCTTCAGCCAAGTTTTGATATTGAAAATTTAGCACTGGCAATTTATATGTCAAACAGATATTGGATTTTATATTTGTGCTGTAGATATAATAAGTTTGAGCTATGTTCTACCTTTAAGGAAGTGAGATATCTCAAACCAATAATTACAAGCACTGTTAAATATCAAACAACCTAAGTTTGTCTATTCCACTATCAAAATGTTGCCTATCAATGGCATGTAAAACAAAAGTAGCCAATGATTGGATTTTTGAGAAAAGTTACAGGAAAGACTGATAAGAACACAATTTTGAAAAAACCCTATAGGACCCATGGCTTTCAAAATGAAAAGATAAATCCTATTCATACGTTTCAGTGCTGAGTACACACACACACACACATAACTTCGGAATCAATCAAAATCCGTCAAAATATTCCCTCCTGGCAAAATGATTCGTTCTGTTCTGATCAGATTTGAGCCAGTGTGCGGGCCTCCATTAAAATACAGGTAGTCAAAAATTTTCAATACGTTCCGTTCTGATTCGATCCAGTATGCGGCAAGCTTTAGTTTAGTACATTTTGCTTACTAGGAATTTTAAATGTGAACATAATGATTTAACTTCTGAATCATAAGTTATAATGTTTGTTTATGTATTTGACACATCTTCAGAGCGTTATATTTTATAGTTTTAATTGAGTTTTAAGATTTTATTTCAACTACAAAGCTAATTACCTGTTGTTCACACGGGATGTGTTTATAACACGTCTATATTTGAGAACCTGCTGGTCCAATGAAAATCCGATAAGCAGAAGCTGAGAAAAAGGCCAAAATATAGTGTTTTGTAGCAAAAAACTTTAAACAAAACGGATAATGTGAATTTGAACTAGCTTTTATGTTAACCAAAAAATTACAAAAATCAGCAAAATAAGCCTAGTAGTTTTTGCATGAAAGCTTAACACAATTGAGGAGAAAAGTCAAAAAAGTAGTGTTTTATAGCTTCTATATTGAAACAAAATGGTGGATTTAAATTTTAATCATCCTATATGTCAACTAGACATCCGAGTTATATACATGCAGAATCTCCACACAATCGATGTGTTTTTTGGGTGAAGAAGTAACAAACATAAACTCGCTTTAATATATCAGTAGAGTAGGATTTACAATCCTGAGTGGAGAAGCAGATTCCCTGATTTCCTCTTTCCTTCTGAGTGCATCTCTAGCAGTCTCTTAAAGGAAACCAAATGTTATTTCCCCATCCTTTGACCTAAGTTCTGATAGATACTAACCCTCAAAGTGTAGAAATGTTGGGGTTGGGGGTGTATATGGACCCTCAAATAATGTGATGATCCCTCTAAGGTGATCCATGTAATAGAGAATATACAGTACATAAAAGCTTTTAATGACTAGAGGTATAATACAATTTTCTAACCCCTACCTCTTACCCCTAGAAAAATTAGTTTTTACATCCTAGGAGGGAGTGTGAAGTATGCAAAGCAATTACCTAAAAGATGAAGCCATAAAACATTACATAAAATAAAAATGTCAAAGGGTATTAAAAAAATTACATGGATAGAAAGAGGATATTTTATAATTATTTAATGAAAACCAGTTTTGTATGTATGTATAAAGTATAGGGGAAAGTGGTAAGAATATGACTTAAGTGTCTTTTTTGTTCCTACCACTCCTTACCTTATACCATGTGTAAACGAATTAGAGGTGTACTGATACCACATATTTTTACCTATATAGATTCAGGCAATACCATAATTTGGGATGTGATGCTACTGATTCTGCTACTTTAATACATTTATTTACCAAATAATTTTTTTTATTTGTACAGAACAATGTCTGAATTGACCAAGATTAACTTGATGTGCTTTACTTAAGCAAAACTTTTGGTAAATTCCATATAAAATTGGTTATTTATTTTTGACTTAATTTCATTTTTTTAAAATAAAAATTATCATTAAACTCTACCAAAGCTTGCTTTATGTATTCCTTAGATTTAAAAGTTAATATATATTGTACATATATACCATTTATCAAATAATTTGCTTGCTTAAGCAATATTCAAAATTGATACAGATGCAAATTTTCATCATCAATATTGTGTTTTGATATAAGTACACTTATAATAAGAAAACACAAAATTAAATAAACTGTGTTTGAGTAACCAAAGTGCGAATGATGGATCTCCCTCCATACTAAGAAAAGGTTTTCTCTTTACTAACCTACATAATCTCCTTCGGAGTCACTGTCTGCGCTGGCTGCTTGCGCAGAAAAATCTGAAAGTTGATAAAGTGTGGAATATTTGGGGAAAGGTGCAAAAGAAAAAAAACAAAACAAGAGGAACTCAAACAATATGCAATCAAACAAGCCAGGGGAAAAAATATGTACAAACAGAAAACTGAACACAAAACTTAGATTCTTTAATATGTACATCATGTTATTTATTAAATTTTAGGGGTGTGTGAAGTATTTCTTTTTTTAACATGAAGTAAATTAGAATTAATTATTATTACATATTCTCAAAGCCGAATCTAAGTTTGAATATTTTTGTTAGTTTTTTTTATGCTTTAAAAATATTATACTGTTGCTATTTATATAATTTTATGCCATAAGAATTACTTGAAAAACGTTTTATTACACAATTTTTGTGTGTAATATTTAGTTTTATTCTGATAAATCCAGTGATCATCACAACTTAGAGCTCATTTCCACAAGAATATTTAGCAGCACTGTAGCTGTGCTCGAATGCCTGTTCTCATGACATACAGCGCTATTTCTCGCAGTATGGCGGGTGTAGATACATTGTTTTAGATGGTTGTGTTTCCTCGGACGGCAGAAATATGAGTGACTCTTTCAAAAGAGAACCCCGTGTTGTTATAGGCTAGCCATTGCAAGGTTATATATCACTATAGAATATCAAACTAATAAGTCTTTGAGAGATTATTGTTGAGATAAGAGTTGCTACCGATTATTTGGGATACCAGATTATTATGTAATAACTTGGTAAAGTATTCGACTGTCGTATAAAAATGCTTGAAAATGTGTTTTAATGTTTCCTTAACTATGATAGATTGAATATCCAAGCTAATATATTTGTTAGTTATGGTTATAACCGTATCTAAATATCATAATCTTGAATTGAAAAATGACACCTGGACACTGGAATTGGATCTGGGTCCTTTTGCTTAGTACACCAAAGCTCCATGGTCAGAGTATTGGCGTACTTATCCAAAGGTCCTGGGTTCATTTCCTGTGTCCAGGTGTAATTTTTCAATATAAAGAATTTTCCTTCATTAGTTAAATGATTCTAGTGACGTGTGAAAAAACTTGTAAAATGTGTTTTAATCTTTCCATATTTTTTAAAATAAAAAAAAAGAATAGTTTTATGCATTATCATTTTATCTTACTAGCCATTCAGGTTATATGCTTATGTACTAATTACGCTAATGGGTCAGGGATGAAAAAGGTTGAATTTCGAAGAAATGTATCCACATTTATGTGGGGAGAGAGCAAATGAGAGAGAAACCAGTTAGGGAAAACCACCCTCGTTTTACTTTACCGAGATCGAACTACGACCTCCCCATCATCGTCAGTCTAGTATAGTGCGAGAATAGTGCCTTAGACCATGTGGCCACTGAAGCGGGTGCCCCGTTTCTAGTTTTGTTGAAAGGAAAGGGTGAACTTAATACCAATAAGGCTATATTTTAAAATAAAATGTATTATGTAATTGTAATAAAGCAAATGCAAGTACTTTGTCTAGTCCATTTTATTGTTGAAATCTTAGCAGAAAATACGGATTAATATTGGCAGCGCTGCTGCCATGCTGCTCAGTTGCGCCACTAAATACGCTTGTGGAAATGGACCCTTAGAATTCAATTAATTTAGATTATTTGTATGCACATTAATTTTTAACAGCTCAAGATGTCAGTAATTAACCAAAAATTGAGTATTTTATCTGTCAATATTTTTATTGACAAAGCTTTATAATTGTTAAAGTTGGAATTTTCTCCGAAGCAAAGTCCAAGCTGATATTTGTTCCAAATCCAAGTCAAAATTTCGAAGCTTCAAACATCCATATTAAATTTAACTGTCAGGAAAATGTGAACTTTGTATATAATGTAATTATTATCTTTAAACAATATTGCTATAAAATGTTAAAAAAAGGGGGATCTATTTCAAAGTTTTTAAGGTCTTTAAACATTTTACAAAAAGGTTTATTTCATCTTATTAATAACACATTTTTGGAGCTTCAAAAATCTACCTTTCTTAGTAATTAAATTTTATATAAACTCACAGTTTAATTTTTTTTAACATTTTCACGTATTATTTTGAATGGATAGTTTTAAAAATAAATATACATACCCACAACAGAGTATTTTTTATTGTTTAACTACATGTTAACATTATTTTATTATTTTTATTTGTGTTAGAAATAATTTATATAATTTGTAAAATATATTTAAAAAAATATTATGGTAGTATGATTTTAATTCAAATAAATACTTTAAATAAAATAAAAGGTTTTTTTAGATAGAAATTTAGAATAAAGCAGCATTGGGATACATCATGGTTTAAATTAGGAGAGATAACCAGCACAGTTACCTTGGTAATACTGGAGTAGAAATTGTTTGGATAGAACATTGAAAGCTTATCCTTCAAGATGTGTTTGTGTTGTTTTTTTTAATGTCACAGACAGCTTCATCAGGTCGAGAGAATAGATTGATGCTCTTGGTTGGACCCTGCATCATTGTACTCTCTCAACCTGATGAAGTATGTAACAGTGAAAGCTTGTCCTTCAAGATGTGTTTGTGTGTTTTTAGTGTTCTATCTAAACAATTTCTACTCCAGTATCACTAAGGTAAGTGTGTTGTATACCCCTCCTAATTTTAATCTTTATAGAGATTTAAAATCACTTAAATCATTAACAGGGATCATTAGTTACAATGATTATATGCAACTACAAATTACCTGTCAACTGGAATATAATGAACATTATTTCTAGCTATTCCTACATCATTTTATTCCATGCAAATGATAAATAAACAGTGAGGCAAAGCAAAGAAGCCCGAAACAATTCTAGCACACTAAAATCTAATATCAAATGTCTGTTAACAAGTAGGTGGATTAGCAGAGTTAGCAAGAAGGAAAATGATTTCAAAATAAAACTCCAGCTATTAGAAACAAACAAACAGGAGCTAGCAGAATTAATGCCAGCATTAAACATGCAACATATGCATAAGAACTCTTTTCATTGCAATTTTTAAATTTGTTATTAAAAATCATCAAGAAATTGTGCAGTAGAATATTTCTGAGTATAAATTTAAGTGGCAGTTTTTTGTTTCTTATATATTCATCTGATCCAACATTTGAAAATAGTATGACAGTGAAAGAACATTAACAGGATCATGATGGAACTATAATAGTACTCTTCAATTTACAAGATGTATATTTGTAGCTCTAAGAAATCAAAGAGGTTTTCTAGTTTATTTTTATTTCAACTTTAATATAAGAAATTATATATATTATATCCAAACAAATTATTTCGCAATTATTTCAATAAAACTCAGTTTTGTGATGTAACTTATAATAAGCCATAGAACTGTTTTTTAAATTATACACAACTTGCACCACCTATAATATTAAAAACACTTTTAATGTGTACAATAAATAGGGTAAAATATTTATGTCAGCTAGGAAAAGAGTTCCTGGCTAAAGATCCAGAGGTACCGGGTTCGATCCCCAGCACTTCCAGAATTTTTCTGTGAAGCAATGGGGTCAAACTCAGCCTCGTGAGGACAAATGAGGAGCTACTTGAATAAAGAGGCAACAGCAACGGTCTAGAAAACTGAGATTAATGGCCGGAGGGTTCTTTGTGCTGACAATGTGACACCCTTTATCACAAGTGTTAGCACTAACATTGCTAACTTTGGCAGCCACTCGATAATTATAGCTCGAACTCGGACTTACACCATGTAGTTTTTATTTTTACATGGTGCCTTGGATTATGAAAAATTCTGCATTGCCATATCTAGACATCCGTAAAACCTTTACTACGGAAATATATTTAACTGTAACCTTGAAGAGTTGGCGCTCCCCCTCCCTGCACTCCTAGTCAGCCCATAGTTCTGATTATAGCTCCTCCTCTCTGCTTATCTTTGCCTCTCTTTTATCTGCTCATCCCAACACATTTCCCATTTTTGATAAATAAAGTTTGGCATTTAAGATTCATAAAATCTCAAAAAAGTCTATTGAATACAATTATTAAGACCTTGACCTGAAATAAAAATTCCAAGCAATTGGTAAAATAAATTTTATTGTCTAGTTGGGATGATCATAAAACCATACGAAAGGACAATATTTTATTAATGTAATTAATTTACTGAAAAAAGTGTTCTCTTTAATGTTTATGATGTAATAGACATGACATATGAAATTTCATTTATCAGTGGCACCAATAATTTTTTTTTAAAAATTATATTTTAAATATTTTCACTTTAACTAAAACTGTACATTTTTAAAGAATTTAGGATTCAAAATCAAATTTAAGATTAGGATTTGAGAAATTTAGGATTTGACATATCTCTAGTTTAAAAATACTTTGTTATGAAATTTCACCAGCATCTTATTTCCCAATAATTGTGATGAATACACAATCAGGAGCAGATGAGAGAATCAACTAAACTTTTCAACATGATTGAATTGGAGTGTAATTAAAACATGGCCGCGTGAGTCTAGAGAAAAAAAGACTTAACATAATATTAATTTGGCGGATAATGAGTAGAATAAAAGCATATATGGGGAGCGTGTGGTTCATATTTATAATTTTAAATATAAATACATTTTTAAAAGGTTCACTTGAAATTCCGGGGAAATATTACAGCTCCAGTTTTAAAATGTTGTACACTAAAAACTATCATGTTACAAGTTTTAACTAACTAGTACAACAGTATTGCCATCTCTCATGGAACTTTTGTACTGATTTAGTCTCTTCCAAAAGATTGACATGATTGGCAATGCCAGTAAAGTTTATAGCACTTACTCAACTTTAACATCCTCCTACCTCTGTGAATAAATTTCTGACGTTTCTATTACTTGATCTTGCTCCTTCACTGATAAACTAGGAAATTAATAGCTTTGTGAGCTGCCTTGACACCAGTGTGTTCGGCTCTAGGCTTATATTGTTATTAGCACCGCGTCTTACTACCCGTTCGGGTTATACGCACTTACACTAATGTGTGATGGTAGGGTGATTGTGAGATGAAATGGAGGACCTACAGTTTAACGTGGAATCCGAACCACGGTGGAGGCCTGGCATTCCCCACATTCACAAGTTGTGATTAATACACATCTTGTCAGAGGTGAAGGAAGGGTTTGGCAATCAGATAAATCTGTGCCGGGACCGAGGATTGAACCCCGGACCCTCAGCACAGAAGTCTGACACCTTACCCCTAGACCACCAGGTAACCTTAATCTAGGCTTATAAATAGTTCAAATTGCAGCAAGGTGCTCTGGAGAAGGTTTTTCTGGAATTCCCCGTTGTGATTTTCCCTCTCTCTTCAGGTGAAAACTACTGCATTTCCTTTTAAATACCCTCCTCAATCTTACCTCCTTATATACTAAACCATTAATAGCTTATGGGTTACATGTATGAAAAAGCTTTGTGCTAAAACATCACAAAAGCATGAATGGGAATGTTAGACAATTTTTTTAATTCGAAGCCCCTACCGCTTGGCAGTCAAGATGTGTTGCCTTAACTAAAAAACAGTACACACCCCTCACCCCGACTCACCGTACTCTCACCTCCATGCCTTCCCTGCCCAAATTTTACCTAAGGGTACGTCGGGAACATGAGGGTGGATCTCTGCAGGCTTCAAACCCGTGGCTAGCGGAGTGGATGGACCATTCACAAGGACTGTGCCGATGTAGTTGAGAAGTTTCTGAGCGCGGTTCCTCGATTGTTGGAATTGGAATAGTTCAGGATGCTCATCGATAAAGTAGGTGTCTACTGTGCCGTTGAGGAACTTTTGGTTTTCCAGCACATTCAACAGGAACGGAATGTTTGTCTGGAGATGGATGAGAAGATTAGTCAAGATTATTAACGGCTTGGTAAATATTTTGTATTAAAGTTAATAATCTACTCTGTTTTGATATATATTTATTGGTATCATTAGGAGTATCACCTGTTGACTTACTAGTATGAGATCTGTAAATTAAAATGATATTTTTAAAGTAAAATATACACCAAATTTTAAGTTTTATGAGTATAAAAATGAAAATTTGCATAATTTGCAATACAATCTAATTCAAAGAATGTACCTACTAAAGCTAATAAAAGCTATAGGTTTTGTTCTGTTTAAGTTTCTAGTTTTTGTAACTAATTAAGAAATATTATGAAATTTCCAAATGAAGTAAAACATATTATATGAAAAAGATTAAAATATTTTCAGCCGTCAATAAAAGGTTTTAATTTACCCAATGACATTTTTTATACACTTTAAGACTCATTTGTGTATTGTAGTTGTTGGTTAGCAATAAATCAATAGGTACTAACTCTTTATGGATTAACATCAAAATAAAAGGCAGTTGGCCTAAAGTCATTTGGCCTAAAAATGAAACCAAAAGTCATTTGGCCTAAAATGTAAATTGAAAACCTTCATGTATCTTTGGAAAGTAAAAAGTACTGTTAATTGTTTCATCTGAATATAGATAGTACCACTGATGCGAGATAGTTACGATATTTCTAAACACATTGACATGTCTCCTACATATAGCTTTACCCCAACAAGCCTATAATTTTAATTCTACTGACAAAAATAATAGATCAGTAGTTCACAAAACACTATACTACCCTTTTTGTATATAAATTTCCGATCTTATTTCTTTGTTAGTATAACATGGTTATATAATTAATAGGAATGAAGATATTAGCAAAAAACATGAAGAACACCATTTTCAGCACCTTTTACGCGTGGTAAAATTGTATGTGTACAATAAAATGATGGGGACTTTTGACAACTTATTTATAAAGGCAAAATGAAAGTGGAAGCCAATATTCAGCTCATTCACTCGACATTTTTCTGAAGTGACACCCGATTTTCATCTAAAGTTACTGGACTAAAGCAATTTTAACTCCACATGAAGATTTTTTAGCTAAGCCTATTGTATTATTAAATGTATATTATAGCGACATATGAAATAAATTTTGCCGGTGAACATCAATATCATAATGGCCATATATAAACTTAAATGATGGGTTTGACTCGATCCTTAACTACTATTATTATGATGTTTATAGTCATCATCATCATCATCATCGAGAGAGAGACAGAGAAAGACAGACAGAGAGACAGAGAGAGAGAGTGAGAGAGTGTGAGAGTGTGTGTGAGTGTGTGAGAGTGAGAGTGTGAGAGTGTGAGAGTGTGAGAGTGTGAGAGAGTGTGTGCGTGTGTGTGTGTGAGAGAGAAAGAAAGTGTCAGAGAGATAGAGAATGTGAAAAGATAGATGTGGTATACAAAACATTACTTTGAAATATCATTCCCTCAAAATTACGTGGTAGCTTGGAAACATAAATTAGCTCTCTTTATTTGTATTGTGTTACTATTTGCTAAAATTGATATCAAAACCCATTATTTGGAAAAAAAAAAAAAATGAACGCCAAAACCCAGATCTTGATAGTTAAAATGGCTATTTTTAAACATCTTTAAAGATCATTTTATGGTTTTTGATCTTATAATTCATACTAAAACATATATTTCTATTGCTCAAGTGCATAACAAAACGTATACAATATTTTTATGAAACTGACAACGTAACCTTTCAATTTGCGAATTATGATTGATATTATTGATTTAAATGCAAATTAACGAGAGTAACATTCCAATAATAAATAAACATGTTTTAATTGTTTCAGTCTTATTCACAATTGATTAACTAGTTTCGTTTCTTATGTTTTGAGAGACACGAGGAACAACAGCTAAACCTTCTTTGGTTTCCTTTATCTGCATATTTATAGAATAAAGTATATCGTCCATAGATGTGCCTGACTGCAATTTTGGAGGACAACTTTATTTCCAACTCAGGAGGTGTGGGGGTGGGAGAACACACACACATTATTACCAACTTTGAGGGGTGCACACATTATTACCAGCTTTGGTAGGGGGACAAATATTGGGGGTATTATTAATGTCATTCTCTATAATCACTACTTATATAACATAAATGTAGCCAAATTTAATATTACATTTTTAATATTTAGTTCGACACGCTCAGTTGAACATTTGTATAAATTCAAGATTTTCACCATACTCCAAATTGGATTATGAATTGGCCTACATATAAGAGGGTTATTCATTTTATATTGATTAGTTAACACTTAATTTAAGTAAACATTGACGGAACCAGACACCTTACTTCTTTCAGTAACTACCGTACTATGTGAATTTGTTGATGTAATAAAATAAATTATGTTCTTGTACAAAACATATTAATGTAATACAGCCACGTGATTTATTACCTTGAAAAATAATGTTTCTCAAGTATGTTTTAAGGTGAGATGAATAAATTGATGGATGGATGGACTTTCCCATAAAGTAAAAATATTGGGAGTTACACGTCCACCAAATATTTTTACTCGCCATGATATCACTTACTATTTGTTTTCTCAATCTAATATTATGCCTAGATTCACGGACTATATTTTTTCCTTGGATAACATTTTCGGAGGCGGGTACAAAAAGAAACATTAATTTGTTTTTCTTAGGCAAGTTTAGCAGTTAGGCCTGAAAGTCTTGTTCATAATCATCATGGAAAGAATGTTCTGAGCAAACCAAATACGAATCAGGACTTCATTTTCCATCCCGTTCAGTAGTGAATACATTTTCATCTGACATCAGAATCTTTAGGAAAGTATTGTGTATAACATCATATACCTTAGATGACTTTTATTGCACATGGCAATGGTAGTACTGTTATGATAATTTTTGTAACACTTCACGAATAAATAGTAGGAAAGCTTACAAAAAAACACTCAAACATATACTATTCAGAGTGACTTTGGTAGCATAGCATACTTGACATAAATAAGAAGCTAATAACGAGCGCGACACTGCAAAGTCACATATACTGAACAGAAGCAAGCTTGGCTAAGTCACGAGCCGACATCACAACAGCTCTGCGAGCTAGAGTAGTGCTGAGTGCTGGCCGGCATAGAGAACGAGCCTGCCTTGTACTCCAGTAACCTCCGCGATCTTTATATTATACTGGATGGACATACAAACATCCTTGCAACAGACCAAATCGTGACGCTTAAGTTTGTCATCTGCTTGGTTTCGAGGGGATAGATTTAACGGTTTCTTTCAACGTTCTTATGCAAAAAGGTGTTTCAGGTGAATAAAAGTATTATTGTTTGAAAATAGTGAAGTATTATAACCTATTTGACTGAAGACACATTTATGTTAAAGGGTATATAATTCAGTTTTAATGTTAATATTGTACACATATGAATAAAATCTTTAATATATTAAAATATGTAGCTATCACTCATGTTGTTTACATTCTGCCAAGACTACAATATATTTTGAGTTGGCTATTAGCTTATATATTGGTTTCAGAAACAATATTATAATATTGAAAGTTCAATAGCTATTATGAAAAAAGGTAGCTTAAATTAATTAGGTACATTTGTTTGAATAACAAAATTTGTGTAGTAGTTTTACATTCAAGCTATATAATTTAGGTTATAGGTTTGTAGTAAATATTACTATATTAGCCTACATTGACTTATTTAAAGAAACAAGTCAAGAGTGTTGAACTTATTATCCTTTTCAAACTTTTTATTAACGCATCTATTTCATTTAACTAATCATAGATTGATGTATCTCTTATAGACCAGTGAAGACCAATAATGATCTAAAAAAGAAACTCATGCTAAAACAAGAGATACAAAAACATATGTATGATAGGAGTGCAGTTGAACGTCCCCCTCTAGTCCCCATCTAGTTACATCACTACAAATCATAATGAATGTTTCCGAAGACCACATAAAAACACCTTAAATAATGGCCTAAAAATTAATTTTACAAAAAGTAGTTTGGCCTACACGGGTACCCAAATAAAACTCCTATGAAATTATTAATGGTTTTACACAAACCTATAAACCAACAAAACGAAAAAAATGTCAAAATTAATAAAACCAAAGTTGAAAAATAGAGTCGAATCTTCATTAATAATAAAAAAAAGAGCTTACCTTGACCCCCCTGACTCTGAACTCCCGAAGAGCCCTGTTCATCTTGGACGCTGCAGCTGATAAATCTCCAGAGTGCGATATCACTTTCACCAACAGTGAGTCATAATAGGGAGAGATGATGGCGCCTGCAAATGCTGAAGCACCATCCAATCGGATACCCATACCCTCACCACTGCGGAACACCTACAAAAGATAAATATAGAATTATTATTACTGCTAAGGTACCTGATTAAAGTTACCAATTTTCGTGAAATACATATGATAAACTCAAATCATAACATTTTGAATATCACCATGTTGCAAAAATAACCTAACCTATTATTACATTCAAGTGAACACAGGGGCGGATTAAGGTGTAAGTGAAACAAGCGGCCACTTGGGGCGCCAATGACTGCCATGGGCGGAATTTCGTAACTATCAATAATCACGGCAAATACTGTTGGTATAGTCATTTTATTTGTATAAAATGTTAATGTTTAACAATATTTCCCCTGCCAGCTTAGTGACGCCCCCCATCCCCCACAACCAGGGGTGGGTACAGGATTTTCACGAGGGGGGAACGGGGCGCTCTCACGGATTCCTTACAATTCAAGGGCACTTCTCTTCTCCATGGGAGGTTTCTTACGCACCTATTGAACAACTCTCCCAGTTGTCCTCTTCTCATTAGATCCTCTCTACTTCCACTTTTCACCTTAATCACGCTTCCAAGATATTTTATGGCCCCAAACTAAACATTCTAATTTAACTGCTACTCCACTCGCTAGATTAGTTGATAACTTTTCTTCAAAATGAGTTGAGGGTCTTGAATTCTATTACTAGCATGGTCATTTATTTTTATGGTTGGTTAAATTTGCATCTCCTCTTTCTAAATGACAAATTGTAGCCCATACCTTTAAATGTTGTGTCCGCTCTAGAATTAACATAGTTACCTCGATAAGATGAGCCTAAATGTAAGAGATCTCTTCTAATAGTGAAAGTGTCAAGAGGTAAATAATAGTAATAGAAATAAAAACAATTACTTTAATAATAAAAGTGTCTAAATAAAAAATAGCCACAATAATTTTGGCTATTAAATGATGAAAGGATAGATAATATTTTGAGTTGAGCTAATATTTGTATGGTTGTTTATAATTTGATTAATTTGAAAATATAAAAGGTATACTAAGGCCTTGAAATTTTACGTCATTTGTTTCAACCCTAAGATAAAATAACTGTGAGCCAAAATGTTGAATCTGGTTTTGTGTCTTTGAGTGTAAATCTGCTGGTAGTACCTCTATCCTTCCAGTGTCAGGCTGGAAGTTTTTAGCAGGGTCTTCTGTGGTCACTCTGCATTGTATGGCAGACCCTTGGGGTTTTATCTTGTCTTGAGTCATGCCGAGCTCTGGAAGCGTCATTCCTTCCGCCACACGGATCTGTGACTGCACCAAGTCAATCCTGATATGGAGGATACAAAAAAAAATCCACTATGATTTATACTAAACAAGAAACAAATGTATTGCACATTACAATAAATGTCCAAAAATAAATGAAAAATGATTAAATGTCAATGGTAAATTAGAAATGTGCTGAAATATTTAATTTTATAGATCTATAATTTAGAAAACAAAATTAGATTGTGAAAATGAAATTTACAAAAATTGACTTATATCAGAAAAAAATAATCTGAGTGTCAGAAAATCACTAAGATAAATCCTAAAATTTAATTATAAAACACAAATATCTTGTTAATATGTTTGAATGTAATATAAATATGTATTTTTCGATTTTACTTCACTCAACATCCCTAAACACTGTAAAAGATGACTCAGTGGCAGCACATCGTTTTCTCAATTATAACTGAGTGTCAAAATTCATTTGAATCCAGAATGGAGGTTGTTTTAGATATTGTGATTTTACCACTCTCCTTTCAGATGAATGCTAGTGAATTTTCTCAAAATTCTTATTTATAGTTTCATGTTCTTAAATTCTCAAATAGCTGGCGTGATCAGTGAGACGTGTGGCACTAAAATAATTAAACGCACTAATTAAACATGTAAATGCATGCTATTACTCGGTCAGTAAGTTGTTGACATCTCGCCTGCTGTCAAGGAATGTAAAACTCAGAATATACAAAGCAAAAATTTTACCAGTGGTTCTCTATGAGTGTGAAACGAGGTTTCTTACCTTACATCATGAAAAAAAAATTAGGGTGTTCAAAAACAAGGAGCTTAGGAAGATATTTGTCCCAAAAAGGGATGAGGCTACTGGGGAGTGGAAGAGGTTAAATAATGATGAGTAACACACCTTGTATTCATCAAAAGACATTGTTAGGATAGTCAAGTCTCATAGATTACAGTGGGTAGGACATGCACTGTTCAGGGTATTGATTGGTTAACCCAATGGGAAGAACTAGATGCAGATGGGAGGGTTACATTTGAAAGGACCTTAAAGAGATAGGGTGTAATAAAGGGCACTGAATAGAGAGAGCTAACATAAGAAAGGGAAAGGTGGAGTACTTATTTAAGTGCGGCAATAAACTTTCGGGTTTCTCATGCCACAAAGTAAACAAGGAAGTAATGGCCTGTTAAGATTTTATTTTAGTTTGATATTTCATAGGTTTTGAGTGAAAATGAAGGTGATGATGGTATCTCAAAGGACATTCAAAATTCAAAATATTTTATTAACTTTGTAGTTTTAATTTGTTGGAAAGCTTTTAAACTGCTTTTTGGCGATTTAGTTCGACATAATTTTAAGAGAAACTCAACAACCAGACCCCACATCATTAATTTAGCCCTTAACTGAATATCTCTATAAGGAAAATCTCTTTTAGCTTTATGATGTTTAGAAGAAGGTAGAGGAAAGGTGGACAGAAACACGTAAAAGGAATCAACGTGTTTCCCATTCCACACTCCCTCCTGATGAGTTCCGATAGAATGAAACCTTGGCTGAGGGAATGGACAGTAATGATCAATTTTCTTCAAGAGGCAGCCATTACCTCTTTGTCCAGTGGCAGCAATGTAAAATATGAACTGTGTTCTTCTTTTCTTTGGATAGCCATATTGTGTTTGTTCCTTTTATATGTTTCTATCCACCTTTCCTGTACCTTCTTCCAAATATAATACACTTAACTGAATGTATACATGCTTTAACGAAAGACTTACAAGAATATTATTATTATTTAGCAGCGTGTCTTACTACCCGTTCGGGTTATACACTTAAGTACTAATTACGCTGATGGATTAGGAATTGGGAAGGTTGAATAGAGGAAGTGAACCCGCATTTGCGTGGAGGGAAAGTGGAAAACCATTTAGGAAAAACTATCCCTAGTTCACCCGACCGAGATTCGAACCTCGATCTCCCCGTCCTCAGCAGTCGGGCTCAACACGACTAGCGCGTTAGCCAACTACGCCACTGAGGCGGGTCTTACAAGAATAAATGTTGACATTTAGTTACTATTTATATTTCCTATCACAACTTAAGAATTAATGTGAACCAAACTATAATAGAAGTTAAAAAATCATACTAAAGTGGAAGAGTTAACTTCTTATGGCTATTATATTTATGAAGATTCAAATTTAATTTTGAGATTTAGGATTTATGAGTAAAATGGAGATTTGTTTTCGACTTCTCTGTAGTTGAGCCATAATTTGGAGAGTTCTCTCACCCTGTGATTTCCTCGGTGACAGTGTGCTCCACCTGAAGCCGAGCGTTCACCTCAATGAAGTAGAAGTTGCCCGTCTCGTCTGCTAGGAACTCAACTGTGCCAGCGTTTTCATAGCCCACATGCTTTGCCAACTTCACTGCCTGAGCTGTCATTTGATCTCGAACCTAAGTTATTAATATCATAGTCTGGTAATTTGTATAAGAAACAATATGTGGGTGTAGCATTTGTTTAAAATAATACTAGAAATAACTTGTTGAAGAAAAGCTCTCTTCACTATTTTGAGGTACATAATATTATATTTGGAAAAAGCTACCCTCATTCAAATATAATATTAAAAACAGTAGAAATGTACAATTATTTATAAGAAAGTAAATAGTGTCAATAATTTTAACAATAGAGGTAAAAATGTCATTCCACTTCCTATACCAGCTGAAAGCCTGTTGACATATTTTATGGTCAAAATAAGAAGTTATAGTTTATTTTTTAAAATTTGTATTCTTAAAGGCCAGTATTTAACATACTAAGAATACTGGAACACAGCACCTACAATACTCTACAATACCTCTATTTAGGTTATATAGTTTGAGTGACTAGACATGGAACAATTACTTGGTTTGGATCCAATGAAGAATGAAACATAAGAAATTTGGCAGAACAACATATACATCTTGGCCATGAACATTCGAGTATATTATCATTATTATAAAATAAAAATCTAGCGCTTAAGACAATCTCTTGCCTCTAAAACAATATGGAGATTTTTTTAAACAAACAATGTTCTTAGAAAACCCAAAGATGTAATCAAGGATTTGAAATTACAATGAGATAGAGTGAGTGTTATTCAACATTTTGATATACAGAAGGCAAATTAAATATTCTATTTTAGCAAGTTTGTATTTAAAAAAATGTATATTTTGAACATCAAAAGAAGCAAAAATGAAGATCTGCATTTTCTAACATCTATGTTTTTGAAAAGTATAAATATATATTTTAATCTATTGATTTCTGCTAAACTTGTGAGGTTATAAGATATATTTTGTTTTATTTGTGGAGAGTATCGATACAAGAGGAGGAACATGAAGAATTAGCAGAAGAGGATTGAGTGGGTCTCATTTGGAAAAGGTGTAGGATGCACTAAAGAGGATGAAACTGGGAACAATGCCAGGAGTGGAGGAACTAACAGTAGAAATAATAGGATCTGCAGGAGAAATGGGAATACACAAGTTATACAGGGTGCTGAGAGTGATATGGGAGGAGAACACAAGTTATACAGGGTGCTGAGAGTGATATGGGAGGAGAACACAAAGTTATACAGGGTGCTGAGAGTGATATGGAAGGAAAACAGGGTATTGGAAGAAAAGAATCATAATAAAGATTTTTGAGAAAGAAGACAGGAAAAGGTGTTCGAATTGTAGTGAAATAACACTAATGTGCCAATGTCATGAATAAAAAGTGGCAGAAAAACTTGGGGAGGAAATAATGAAAGCCATGATGTTTGCTGATGACTTGAGGGTATGGGGGAGAAGGAAGAGGAAGTACAGGAATAGCTACAAGAATGGAATGAGGAAGTGAAAGAGAGTGAAATGATGGTAATGAAAAGGGAGAGCATAAAGCTTAGTAAAGCTATAAAGTTGGATGGGGAAGAGCTGAGAAAAGTAAAGAGTGTACGCTATCATAGAAGCGTAAGTGAGGCGAAGGGTGGGAGTAGAGAGGGTCTAATAAGAAGAACTCAGTAGAGGGAGTTGTTCGATAGGTGTGCAAGAGACCTGTTATAAATAAGAGAAGTGCCTTCAAAGTGTAAGGAAGTGTTGTTTGGGGCGTACTTTATGGTCATAGTCCCATATGCAGCAGAAATATGGTAAAGAGTTTATGAAAGTGGAGACTATGGAAATGAAGTTTGTGGGGAGCATGTTGGCTGCCACGAGGAGATCAACGATTAGAAATGCAGTTATTTAGGAGAGAATTAGGGTACAGAGAGTACATGACATAGTATGGTCATGTAATGAGGATAGAAAAGGAGAGAGTGTCAAAGAGAGTGATGGAGTTGAAGTGTGTAGGAAAAAGACTGCAAGCGAGAAAAATAAAGGAGGGAGGAGAAGAGAAAGTGTGCAAGTGAGAGGAAAATAATGAAAGCGATTTAAGTAGAAAAAACGGTGAAAGTCTAGAGGAAGATGGAGGCAATTTACTCAGCCAAAGGCTGGAAACTTTATGATTATGATTGACGCAAAAAGAATATTCTTATTATTTATGACAATTTTTTTTAGCAGCACTGCTAAAATCAAAGGTTTAGCTCAGGAGATATCTATTAAAATCTCGAAGATCTAAGTATTAAATAAATATTTAATTTTGTAATTATTTTTCTCTACTACTAATTATTTTTATATATTATATATTTTTATATTTGCTGTTAAGTCAAATTAGACCTACTTTGTAGTGGAAGTGTTTAATTAATGTTGTACTAACCTTGGGGTCCAGATTAGGCGCAGGTGCTATCTCTACCACCTTCTGGTGTCGCCTCTGCACGGAGCAGTCCCTCTCGTAAAGGTGAACCACATTGCCCGCTCGGTCACCAAGCAGCTGCACCTCAATGTGCCTCGGCCGTTCAATAAATTTCTCAATAAACATGGCACCATTTCCAAATGCTGCGGCTGCCTCTGAACTTGCCCTTTGGAACATTTCTTCCACTTCCTTATTTAAAAAACAAAATATCATGTTTCAATGGAATAGGTGGATGTTCATGACTTTACCATAAAATAATAATATATGATTTGTAAAAAAATTTGCATGGATTTAGACAAAATAAACTAAAGAAAAAATAAATTGAAGTAGGAGAAAATAGGCGTAGCTTGCCAACTCTTATTACTAGGCATAGAGTGAGATGTTGTATTATGAGGAATGTACGAAGTCCAGATAGGCAACAGGAGGAAAAAAAATCCCTCAACAATTCAAATCAATGTAATGACTCATCCCAGAGTTGAACACGTTGAATAGCCACAAGGATCGTTTGAGCTGGGTGTTCATTAGAACTCGAGTTGGGTGTTCACTAGAACTTGAGCTGGGTGTTCACTAGAACTCGAGCTGGGTGTTCACTAGAACTCGAGCTGGGTGTTCACTAGAACTCGAGTTGGGTGTTCACTAGAACTCGAGCTGGGTGTTCACTAGAACTCGAGCTGGGTGTTCACTAGAACTCGAGCTGGGTGTTCACTAGAACTCGAGCTGGGTGTTCACTAGAACTCGAGCTGGGTGTTCACTAGAACTTGAGCTGGGTGTTCACTAGAACTCGAGTTGGGTGTTCACTAGAACTCGAGTTGGGTGTTCACTATAACTTGAGTTGGGTGTTCACTATAACTTGAGTTGGGTGTTCACTAGAACTTGAGTTGGGTGTTCACTATAACTTGAGTTGGGTGTTCACTAGAACTTGAGCTGGGTGTTCACTAGAACTTGAGTTGGGTGTTCACTAGAACTTGAGTTGGGTGTCTACTTGTGTCCTTAACTCAAACTAAGATTAAGTGGTCGTTTCTCCCAATATTGTTTTGCATCCTCTCCTAATGCGAATATTGCTACATTTCCTTAAAATGTACCCTCCTCACCATATCCACATTTATCAAGTCATTAATAGTTAACACACTTGTGATTAATTATTAAAAAAAAAATATATGTAGACAAATTTTGCTTGAGGTAAAAATAGAAACATTTGACAGAACTATTTACCTCCATTTTGCGAACCACTCTCATGCCTCGTCCTCCCCCACCGTACGCAGCCTTGAAGATGACTGGGAGGCCATGTTTAAGACAGAACTCCTTGGCCTCATCAGACGTTGTGACAGGGCCTGGGGTCCCAGGGACTACTGCCACACCTGTAGGGGAGAATTAAGATGGATAGCAGCCATTATATCAAAAGATAGATCAGTACACAAATATTTAAAACAACCTCTCCCCTAAACTGTACACTGCATATAAGATTATCCTGGGCTATTTAATAAGTTAAGTGGGGACAACAATGATCAAAATTGTATTTACCGCTATTTATTATTATTATTATTATTATTTAGCACCGTGTCTTACTACCCGTTCGAGTTATATGCTTAAGTACACAAATGTATTAGGAATTAGGAAGGTTGAAATTAAAGGAAGTGAACCCGCATTTGCGTGGAGGTAGAGTGGAAAACCATTTAGGAAAAACCACCCCCAGTTCACTCGACCGAGATTCAAACCTCGATCTCCCTGTCCTTGGTGGTCTAGCTCAACATGACTAGCGCGTTAGCCAACTACACCACCGAGGTGGCTACTATTTATTAACCCCACCTAAAAAATAGTATTTCCTTTTATTTACTAAAAGTCATGTGACAAGTTAAATGGGAACAGCAATGATCAAATCAGTATTGACCGCTATTTAACAAACCTTCCTGAAGAATAGCTTTTCTCTTTAATTACTAATAGTCATGAACAAGTTTAAACAAGTTTTCAAAGACTTTCTCTCTGCTCAGGAACAAAAGGATAGTTCAAACAGTTGAAATGGCACACTAGCTTATGATGAATACTACCCAAACAATATATGAGAGAGACCTACTTCGGTGTCCACATGGTCTAAGGCGCTACTTTCGCACTAGACTCTACTGCCGATGACAGAGAGATTGAGATTAGAATTTCAGTTAGGTGTATTGAGTTTTTTCCCCAAAATGGTTTTCCACTTTCCCTCCACATAAATGCTGCTACATTTCCTATAAATATAACCTTACAATTCGTAAAATTACTATTATAATTAGTACCTAAGTGTATAACCTAAACGAGTAGTAAACCCTAGTGCTAAAAAAAAGCTCGGTACACCCTGGTGGTATTTGAACCTCTCCGACTTTCTCCAACACCACCAGCAGCTACCCATACGAGACGAGACTGATGTCTTACTCCTCGTGTGTGACTGGCGTGGCTGTTAAGTTTGTTTACTATCATTCAAGTATTCAAGAATATGTGCCAAAGGATAATATATATCAAGACAGTAACTTAACCTAGAGGTTCAGAGCTTCATGATGAATAACTAAAGACAAAAAACATTTGTTATATAAAAATAAACAAGGAGACATCTTGGTATTCTTTTTAATAAATAGACCATTCTTCCAAACCTTCAATGCAAAGAGCGTTGATTCATTTGCTTATTTGAACACTTCCAGTTCAGTCTTCAACTGTTCCACCAAGAATAGGTTTGTTGGCAACAACTTTTCCTTGCTTCCTTATTTGTTGCAAAGTTCCAGACCTTATTCTAAAGATTCAATCCATCTCAGAGCTTAGCCATTTCAAAAATGTTTATCTTACTCCCTTTAATATATTTCCTTGGCAGTTGCAGAAATGTATGTTCCAGCTTGTCTCGCTTACTTTATCGACAATTCCCACCTCATTCTTTGGTTGTTGTGGAAAAGTCCTTAATGATATATTTTGCATCCTTCCTCAGATGTCTCAGCAATATTCCTCTTGTCAACATCTCACCGTCGTATCAACACTTAGTGTCCTTCACAACAACTTATTTACCATGATTATGATACCTGTGTGTCGAAACATGTCGGAATGAGTATTCCATCGTCTTTTAACGCTGGAAATGCAAAGAAAAGTAGTAACGGGACAAGAAATATCAGATAAGACTTAGAATATTACAAAATTCTCCACATCAATTATATTCTTTTCAAACTGGTTAACCTATAAATTAAAATTTTGTACTTGTCAACTTTTAAATTTGTCAACTCTATTACTTATCTATACTTTGACATGGTTTCTTCAAATACTCATTTTTTAAAGTCGTTGTATATTAATACTCAATCAATTAATCTTAATATTTTTGCAGATGTAAACATTTTACCCCAAAAATTTTATAATTTGAATTTCTGAACTTACATGAACTAAACATTGTATTTTCTAACCTATTTTGTTATGTGTAAGGCTTAAAACATTTTTAACGTGTTTAATGTATTTTAGACTTATCATCATCCGAAATACTGCTAAAGTGATGATAATTATTTATTAAAAGTGTAATGTTCACAATTTGACAATATGTTAGCACCATAAATTAACCTAATTATACATTTTGATCTACAATTTTGTTTTTATATCAACCAACTTAACAAAATTTATCAATGAACTCTTTCTATAGATTTGATTTTTAAGCAATATACCTCAGTCTTAAATTATAAATATTACTCTTTCTATGTTTGTTTAGCTTTATTCTTGGATGTTTTGTAAAAGTATACTTTATCAAACAACCACCTTAGACCATTTAATCAACTACAGTATAAAGGTGTTTGTTTAGTTAATAGGTTCTGTATCTAGGTACTTGTTTAGTTAATAACTTGGTTCTAGCTATAATACACACACTACTTCATTTTGGATATTCTGGTACATAATCATATGTTGCATTTTCTGTATTTAAAATCAAGGTGGACACACAAACTTTAGAATCAAGTTCCAGTATGATTTCCAGTTTATCGGCAAAATAAAATGATTTTCACAATTTTCTAAAAGGCTGTTTCTTCGATTGTGAGACTTTGAAAAAAAAATTCCTTAGTGAAAATGGTTTTGTAAGATTTTATGAACACACCACCAAATGTTAATACCTGAGCAAGTATTAATATTAATTATCTCCACCCAATGCCTAAGCTAGTCAAATATTGGAGTCTTACCAAATGCATCACAGTACAACCACAATAATTTTTAAAAATAATTTAAATTACTTAAAGATGGGTCTTTGTTCAAAAACAATCCTTACCATCTAGTGTTGGGAGACTTCATCACGAGCCACTATATAGAAAAACCCCCATCCACCCTAAAAATAGTATGGCCAGGAGAGTACTTTATTTCGCTATCACACTTTTATTTTAAGGTGTTAGCAAAAAACTTTTTATAAAAAGCTCCTCTCCCTAATAAAACAGGGGATGCAGAGACCCTACCCCGGCAAATGTCTGAACCCCTTGAATCCATTTGGAGTGGTGTGTGTGTGTATATATATATATATATATATATATATATTTTTAATTTGGGTGTCCCTAAGTTATTTAGAGTGCTCTCCACCTGAAATTTTTTGGATTATTAAATGTTTCTAGAAACTATTAGAAAAAATTCTTCGGTGGAAGTTTTTGAAAATTGGATGGCTGATTAACTAAAAAACACATGTTGGCAGCCATATTAATGCTAAACATGTTAAGTAGTATGATTTTTTTAAGAAATTTAATATGCTTTTTCAATAAATTTAATAAAAAATTGAGTTTAAGAAAATTAATCTAACTTATTATTGGTCACACCTTCGAATAAAGGATTTTTTAAAAAAAATCCTGATATACAACACAATTCAAGCACGTTGTCCAGGTTTTTTCGATGATCTAAATTTTTTAAAAATTCCCAGTTTTCCCAAATTTCTCAATTAGTGGCTACCCTGAAAATGCACTACCCACTTCAGTGGCCGAATGGTTTAAAGCGTCACTCTCGTGTTAGACTGACCGGCTGATGATGGGGAGATCGAGGTTAGAATATTGGTCAGGGTCTACCAAGAGTGGTTATTTCTAGATGGTTTCCCACTCTCCTTCTATGCAAATGCGGGAAGATTATCTGAAAATAATTCCTTCCTCATCCCTACCTCATTGGAGTAATTACCAAATATGCATATAACCTGAACAAATAGTGAGACACGATAAAAAAAAGTACCAACTATTCAAACTAATACATAACACTAGTAGACAAATATGTACTACAGTGCTTTAAGAAATTTGTAAAAAAGTTTAAATATGAATTATTCAGTTGAGTGAAAAACTGTTTTGTCCATATTCAGAATGTTACCTGCATCAATAGCAGCCTGTCTGGCGGCCACCTTATCTCCCATTTGTTGAACCACGCGAGGAGATGGACCAATGAACCTGAGACCAGCAGAAATAACTGCCTCTGCAAAATCCGATCGCTCTGACAAAAAACCGTAACCAGGATGGATCGCATCAACATCATTATCCTGGAATTTATTACAGTCCAATATAAAACAAACATATATACATTAGTATTAAAGTGAGAAATAACACCTAGACATGGGAATCGAACCAGGAACCTTTTGCTTAGTACACCAATGCTCTACTACTGAACTATCCAGGAGTGGCCCTTGCTCTGGGTCATTCTTACCTCAGAGTGTAAGGCAGAGTCTGTGAAAGACATGCGAAAATTGTCAGCTACATATGTGTGGTTAATTAACATCATTAGCTATCAGGTATGGGCATGCGTACAGTTGTCATTGTACTATTGGCAGCAAAAAGCCAACTTTTGGGTCGAGGTGGCTGCGTTATCTGATAGCTCATGATCTTATTTGATCACACACAATCATGTAGCTAATGATTTCCACACGTCCATTACAGACTCTGCCTTAAAATCTGAGTGAAGAATGAGCAAGGGACGATTCCTGGATAGCTCAGTGGTAGAACATTGGTGTACTAAGCCCAGGTTCAATATTCATGTCTAGATGTAATTTTTAAATTTAAAGAATATTATATTTAGTTTCGGCTAGGACCGTAATCAGCAAATAAAATAGCTTACCTACTTAATCCATTATTAAAAATATATTAGCGTTACTTTCAGAGAGATGATGGGTAGAAAATATAACCTATTCTAGTAGGAATTCTAGTGAATATGAGAAGAACAAAATTAAAGCTGAGAAAACACTCATCTAAGTACCTTGGCTACTCTGATGATCTCTGGAATGTTGAGGTAGGCTTGTACTGGTGGAAGACCCTTCCCGACAATGTAGGACTCGTCAGCCTTTTGTCGGTGCATGTGCATCTTATCCTGCTCCGAGTAAATCGCCACTGAGCGGATACCCAGTTCTGTGCATGCTCGGAAAACACGGATGGCAATTTCGCCTGAAGACAAAACTCACATTATACAACTATTACAAGAAATGGCCAGTAGATGTTACATGGAATGAACAGCTGATATTATACAGAGAAGATTTTACAAAGGATGGGCAGAGGATGTTACAAAGGATGGGCAGAGACTGTTACAAAGGATGAACAGAGGATGTTACAAAGGATGGACAGAGACTGTTATAAAGGATGGACAGAGACTGTTATAAAGGATGGACAGAGACTGTTATAAAGGATGGACAGAGACTGTTACTATAGATAAATAAAGTTTGAAACAAGATATGAATAGCAGTTGTTTTGAAATATTAATAGTAGTTATCTTTTTTAATTCTAAATGTCTAACACATGGGTAATTTACCTATATCATAATTCATCTAAAATATAAGAATGAGAAAAGTAGCGTAGAGGAGCATAAGCATTTGAGATAAAATGTGAATTCTATTTAAATGGATTAGAGGTAGTTAGTTACATGCAGATGGACCAAAGTTACACAAAATTAACTGTGTTTGTTACAAGAGATGGACATCATGTGTAGGAGTAGACTTACACTGTCAAACTGAGGTTAAATAGTAGGGGGATTGAAAATATAAGAAACGTACTTTGAATAATTTAATTTCTGTTCTACCAAAGAGAAATTGTTAAATTAAGAAATTAAATCAATTAGTACAGACATATTAATATTCCTAAAAATTACCACAGAGATTGTATATTTACACAATTACATTAAAATTAATAAAAAAGGTGATTGATAGAAAGTTAACTAATTGACTAGAAACTTCATTTGTGAAACTTCTACATATAAAAACTGCTGACAGTATAGATACACATGAAACATATTAGAATTAAAATAGAGATATAACTAATAACATAGTTCCACAAAATTATAATAAGTGCCTATATTAATATTAAGAACTTGTTATTTGAATAAACTGCTTTAAAAATGAATGTGTTAACAATCAAAAAGATTAATTAAGGAATTGTTGTAATAATAGATGTGTCATCCTGGTTATTCTTAATAGTTTTGATATGTTGAATACATATATTATGTTGTTTATATATAGGTTATACTCATAACTTATATTGTTGAATTGACTAAAGAAGTGTACCGATCAATTTAATTGCTGTGCTACCAAAATATGTTCCTTATATTTTCAATTTCATATTCCTCCTTAATACAATTAAAATGAATAAAACTAAAATTGGTAGGGAGATTGTTTTAAACACAAACCTAAACAAAAACAAAAGGTATGGTTTGGAGAACTTTGTGTATGGTGTATGTGTGAATTTACATCCCATATTTTAACCATTGTTTTCACATAGCTATAATTATATTTTATCAAGTGTAAATTTATGTTTTATAGAAATTTAAAACTGTGAAGTCCCATGCCAGATAAAACTCTAGGGGATATTTTAAAGGACCATTTTGAAGTGTATTGAATGTTTCACTAAATAAATAAGGCTGACAAAACCATATTACAGTCCAATTTACATAGGAAGAACCTTATCTAACACCTAGAAAAGTTACTAGTCATGTCATGTGATCTGCAGCTGTCACCTTTAATAGACAATATCAATACCTATAAAATTCACTTGTCACCAATTTTAGCCATATAAAAGTTTGTATTTTCTAGCAGACCCTTTGTAAGAAAGTTGGATTGTACCCATTCAGCTGATAGCCCCAAGACCAGAGACAAGGATAGACCAGATCCTCAGCCTTATGGAAGTTTCTCTGCCCTCCTTGAGCCAGATGGAGTCCATCAACACTGGGGTTCGCTGGTGTCAATGATCAGTAATAAAAGCACTTCCAAACAACTCACTTTTAACATATTCATCATGTGCAGTCTGCCTAAGCCTGAACCTAGATCAGTGGAAGCAGGAAGCACGAACAGTATGTTCTCTCTCTAAGCAAACCATGCTTAAAATGAACTTTTTTAAAAATGCCCCTCAATGGCACCTAGCGAAACCCATG
Source organism: Timema genevievae (assembly GCA_902155825.1). Classification (NCBI taxonomy): domain Eukaryota; kingdom Metazoa; phylum Arthropoda; class Insecta; order Phasmatodea; family Timematidae; genus Timema; species Timema genevievae. Next base: position 149,580 of record CABFWO010001348.1, read on the forward strand.
CTTAATGAATCAAGCTCTCCCAAGGAGCGCAGCCATTTTAACCTGTGGGTTTGTGTCCAAGACTGACCTCTGTTGGCGACCAGCACGCTGCGTATCGGCCTGTACTCCACCTGTGTGGAGTACGGTCTTCCCTTGTTGGTGAGGGACCACACTAGGAACTGATGATGTCTGGAGGGCATAGCCCCCTTGCTTCGAGAGAAACATGCACCCAGCATCGTGTGAGAGGTCAGAGAGATGAGCTGGTGTCTTAGGTTAGTTCACTCTTTCACCACATCTGGAAATATAAACAGTTGGTTTTTAAGGTATGAAACATTAACTTGATTGGCATCAGCTTTAGTCAACTTGGGAATTATAATCAACTAACTTATATTTAGAATAGAAATTTTAAAACCAAACAATGCTGCAGATCATAACCAACCAGAGTGTTTTTTTGTCCACCAAGTTTTACTACCGTTTCAAATTATCCCCATATTCAAGCTATTGGCTTAGGGATGATGGAGGTTGAATTTAGAGGAAATGTTCTTTCATTAGTGGGGATGAGGTTGAATTTAGAGGAAATGTTATTTCATTTGCGTGGAGGAGGTTGAATTTAGAAGAAATGTTCTTTCATTTGCGTGGAGGTTAGTAAACCTAGCCTCACTGCATCCGACATAAGTTCAAACTCCAATCTCAACATCATTGGCAATTCAGTCTAATGGGAGAGTGACGACTTAGACCATGCGACCATAGAAGTGGGTCTAACGAGAGTCTTTAGTTTGAGTTTTGGTGGGACAGAAATGTATTTGTGGTGTAAAAGCAGAGTAAAAGCAGATAGATGCAGCTTTTGTTAACACTTTTAAAGGGGAAAATGATATGTGGCTTTTGATAAAACCAGTATTTCCTTGTGAACAACTAAAATTATCAAACATTTTGTATGAAAATTGAGAAATAGTAGCTGATCTATTTAAAACATCCTCAAATAAATGTGAACCCGCTTTGGTGACCACGTGGTCTAAGACGCTACTCTCGCAGTAGACTAGACTGCCGATGACGGAGAGATCGAGGTTCGAACCTCGGTCAGGTATACAGAGTTTTTTCCCAAAACAGTTTTCCACTTTACCTCCACGCAAATGCAGATACATTTCCTCTAAATATAAACTTCCTCATCCCTAAAACAATTAGCGCAATTAGTACGTAAGCGTATAGCCCGAACAGGTAGTAAGGCACGGTGATATATATATAAATGTGCCCAAATCGCTGCTACACTAAAACTAAAGTTTTAAAGGTGATTAAGTTTTACTTAGGAACACACATTTAATATTTAAACAAAAATGAAATTTATATTTTGTTAGTTGGTATTTTTTTAGCACCAGATCTTACTACCCATTCGGGTTATATGCTTGTGTACTAACTATGCTAATTGGTTAAGGATGAGGAAGGTTAAATTTAGAGGAGGTGTACTTATATTTGCGTGGAGGAGAGAATAGAAAACCATTTAGGGAAAACCACCCTCAGTACAACCTACTGGGATCGAACCACGATCTCCCCGTCACCTCAGTCTAGCCTATTGAGAGAGTAGCGCATTAGACCATGCGGCCACCGAAGCGTGTAGCATAATATATTTTAAAAAATTAGGAAGGCACAGGACGTTGAAATTGTGTTTATTTTATTGTAGTTTTTAGACTGTATTACATTGTAAAGTATTTTTATCAAACATGGTTTAAGTAATTTACACTTATTTATGGGCTTAATTTATAAAGTAGTGTAAACTCATCTGAATCAAAAGTTAGACGAATTCGCTTGCATAACCCTTGGCCGCCCAATTCTACAAATTGCGTCCTTAATTTTTGGCAAAATGTTTAGTTACCATCAGTAGTATTTATTTCTGTTGCAACTGAAAATAAATGGGCTAGTAATAGGATTAAAAAACAATGTGATAATAAGCTGAATAAAGAGTGCAGATATTTTTACATACAAAAAGCAAAAATTACTATAAAAACATACATATTTAATTTATTTATTAATAGTTATAAAAACCATTTTATGTTTGAAAGTGAAATCATTTTCTCAGTGTCAAATATTGAGGAAAACCTACATCGCCCCTCACCATATTGTTGAGTTAATTTCCTAACTTTTTATTGATCTTTGGTCTTACATTGTTATCATAATGTAGGTCATTACGCCATTAATCAAATATTTTCGCGTACCCCCAAAAGTCCTGGCACGTACCCTGGAAGTACGCGTACCTCACATTGGAAACTGCGGCCATAGAACATGGAGGCAGCCATATTGAGGTTGAGTATGTATTTTCTTTTAACAGGATGACATACGGAAACGTGATATATTAAAACGTCCATAAAACAAATCAAGAAAATAATGTTTCCCAAGCAAACCTGTCTGTACTAAATCACACATCAAGCCATTTATATATTATATGAAATGAAGTCACGTCTCCTGCAGATGCCCGCCTCTTCTGCACACGCAGGCATTTCTGCATCATCATGCGCAAGTTTCCAGCATATCAACGGAAAAGCCGTCGATTTTCTCACGAATCCTTACTTTCAATTCCTCAATACTCCGAGGACGAGATAACACTCCTTGTTCTATAGGACTTCCCCCAAAAATAAATCACACACGGACAAATAAGGAGACCTCGTAGGCCAAGCAGTGGCGCAGGAATGGGGGNCCAAATAATATAATACAACTTTTAGATAATGTAAAGATCTTGTTGAGGCAAGATACAAAATTCACATTATGGTAACATAATAAAGATAAAATGTGCTTGGAGCACACACTGAAGAGATTTTGAAAACTTTGAGAGTGATACCAGCCAGCTACATCAGCTACTGCAGAAATAAGTTTTTCAATACTTAAATGCATAAACTTTTTTTTAGTGTTTCATAATTTTTAATTGAGTCCTATCAGATATAATATTTCTTAATTTGTTTTGTGTGTATTTATTCTAATGTTTGGCAAGCCTAAAATAAATGAAAAAATAAATGGACAATGGGACTGCTAAATGTTACATTTTCCTGGTCTTATTTTTTTAATCCAAAAATTGTTTTCCTCTATAACAAACCGCCCATGGTTGTATCTATCCCCTCAAATAAAAACGTTCCTGCGCCACTGAAGCCAAGGAATATCACCATTCCTGGAGATACGTGGTCCCCAAACACCCTTCGTACAGACGTCATTGGTATTCTCCCTGTATGAGGTGTAGCACCGTATTGTTGAAATAAGTGGTTTCGCGTACAGGAAACCTTTTCACTTCCTCTGGCGAGTTTACATACAGAGTGACATGTCGTGGAGTGTTGTAGAGTAGGCAGATTTTATTACAAATGTATATGTGATACATTCTCACCCACCTAGTTCCCATTTGACCAACCACACATATTATTATAATAATTATAATTATTATTAGCACCGCGTCTTACTACCCGTTCGGGTTATACGTACTTACGCTAATTTGCAATGGTAGGGTGATTGTGAGATGAAAAGGACCTACAGTTTAACGTGGAATCCGAACCACGGTGGAGGCCTGGCATTCCTCACATTCACAAGTTGTGATTAAGACACGTCTTGTAAGAGGTGAAGGAAGGGTTTGGAAATCAGACACATAATATTGTATCTACATAATTCATATATAGGAATGTATTTTAGTTGATAACCAGCAAAAAAATATTCTTTTGTGCAGTGAAAATATTTAATTTAATTTACCACCGCGTCTTACTACTTGTTTGGCCTATACGCTTAAGTACTATATCCGGTAATGGGTTAGGAAATGGGAAGGTTGGATTTAAAGGAAGTGAACCCACATTTACGAGGAGGGAGAGTGGAAAACCATTTAGGGAAAACCACCCCCAGTTCACCCAACCGAGATTCGAACCTCGATCTCCACGTCCTCGGCAGTATAGCTCAACAAGACACTAGCACGTTAGCTAACTACGCCACCTAGGCAGGTCGATGAAAATAATTCACAGATTCTGTTTAGACAAGTTCTGCTTATTCTGGCAACATGTCACGCCAATGACATCTATGCTCAATGTTCAGATGTGTTGTATTATTTATACATGATTACTTTTAACAAAATGCAGAGTATCATAGGTAAAACTATTCATTAATTATTTTTTTCAAAATAATTTGCTGTTCAAAATAAAATAAGTAGGCCTAATTTGAATAAGAACACTGTGTTTGGAATAGCAAACCTATTGAGTCACTAAAATAAATTATATAAATCAACAGCGGTACAAATTAACTAATCAAGCACAGCAGCTCAATTCGAAGCAAAAATTGTTAATCAACTCAATATTTAATAACAACAACAACAATAATAATAATAATACTTGGATACATAATAATTATTGTTGGATTTAATTGACAGAGATGATCAATATTTGATGTCAATTTTAACTTATTACTGTATTTTTAAAACGCAAATTATATTTTTCAGTGTCATTTTATATATAAATATATATTAGGCCTTTACTTTAGTGAATTGCTGGTTCTATAAATCAATCTCAAATTAATAAAATTATTTTTCAAATGCCATGTGGAAATGAAGCTCATCAATAATTGGTAATACACTAATAATCCATTCTAATTATTGTGTCTCATACAATTATTAGCAAACTAGGACATTATTGATAAATTTGTATTAGCCTATACAGTGCTATAAATATTGCTCTATCACATAACACACTTTAACAAATATACAAAAAGGCTCTCAATCTATTGTTTACAAACAATGACACGTTAATGAATTAATAAAACATGAGGAGAGGCCTGAGATAATTTATAAAATCAGTTAACAGTTTCATTGCACTGTCGCTTCCTATAAACGCATTCATATTGTACTTGATACGACCTTGGCAAACCACCCAGTCACTCCACATGTATTATCCATTAGATGATAGTTATGAGCGAAGGTCAACATTATCCATAATATCCATTAATTTAAACAGTCAGGCTCACAATTAGAATATGATGATGTTCAACTTATTGTTAGGAACGTATTATTACTTATAAGTGAAATAGTACAAGTAGCCGGCATGTCCTGGGGTAACCATGCAATCCTAGCAACGCTTTTCTTTGATTTAAACAGGTAGAAAAAAAAATCTCGTCCTTTTTTTTCTTCCGAATCAATTTTTAACTAATTAAAAAAAAATCAAATCCAATCTAAAATGAAGTAATTTAGTGTTTGTGTAAAGTGTATTCCCTCCTCACTTTTTATTTGATAAGGACAACAATGTCGAAATATTACTCAATTTGTGTTAAAATTAGTGTTTAAATGTGTTTGAGACTATTTCTACTGTACAATAGAGAAGAAGATTTAACCTTTGTGGATCGGATTCTTCTCATATTTTTCCTTTTTTTCCTTAGGTTGGCTTTCTTCATTAAATTTATACGTATTAGTTTATTTTTCCTTTTTATTTATTTTTATGTTTATCAATTTTCACTATCATAAAATTATTTAGCTATTGGGCCACTGTTTTGTTAAACGAATCCAAACATTAAAATTTCATCTTCGAGGTGCTATACGGGTTATAAATGTTGAAATATCAGTCCTGTGCGTGTGAAAGATATCGCGCAGCGCTCATTCATGAGTCAAACTCTCCACTTTATTATTATTATTATTATTATTATTATTATTATTATTATTATTATTAGCACCGCGTCTTTCTACCCGTTCGGGTTATACGCACTTACGCTAATGTGTAATGGTAGGGTGATTGTGAGATGAAATGGAGGACCTACAGTTTAACGTGGGATCCGAACCACGGTGGAAGCCTGGCATTCCTCACATTCACAAGTTGTTATTAATACACATCTTGTCAGAGGTGAAGGAAGGGTTTGGCAATCAGATAAATATGTGCCGAGACAGAGGATTGAACTCCGGACCCCCAGCACAGAAGTCTGACACCTTACCCCTAGACCACCAGGTCACCTCTCTCCACTTTAGGCCACTTCGGTGGCCGCATGGTCTATGGCGCTACTCTCGCAGTAAGCTAGACTGCCGATGACAGAGATGTCAAGGTTCGAATCTAGGTCAGGTTTACCAAAGGTGGTTACCTAAAATTGTTTCCATCTCTCCGTCAACTCAAATGCGGGTAAACTTCCTCTAAATATAACCTAGAACTATCAGCGTAATCAGTAAATAAGCGTATAACCCGAACGGGTAGTTAGACGCGGTGCTAAAAGAAATTTTTATTTTTATCAATATAGATAATAGAGCATCAACAATGCAATGGGGCAATTGTTTTCCCCCAAAATAAATTTTTAGAAGATAATAATAACCACGATTATAAAAATTACACTAATCTTGGAGAACTAATAAATAAATAGCTCCTATATAAATATAAAATAATACTTGAAGAGAGAGTACCAGTGAATGGTGTCCTTCCACTCAATATCAAACTTATGAGTCAATGGACCGACATTCGCTCACTGCAGTATTACGCGTGTGGCGGGTCAAATTGATAGCTAGGGTGAGATAATAAATAGATAATAAGTGTGGTCCTGCCTGGTAACAATCCAGTAGCCGTCCCTCAAGAGCTCACTTATCGTCAAAATAAAGATTCTTAAAAAAAACACACACAATATTTTTATCCGTTTGGGTTGCACACAAATGTACTTATTACACTAATGGGTACACCCGACTGGAATTCGAACCCGATCTCCCTGTCATCGGAAGTCCTGTCGCAATAGCATAGACCAGGATTGTCCAACTTGAAGTTAGCCGAGAGCTTCATTTTATATCCCCAGACACACGTGGAAATTAGGCTTATACAGTATTAACAATTTTTTAAAGTTAAATAATATATTACATTAAAAGTATAATAATAATTGATATATAGTACAGTATAGTAAATAATAAATATACAAATCACAAATGTTTACACAATTACTTAAGTGTGATCATGTTTAAGGAACTCCTGGATGACGTTATTTTTTTAAACTTTTTTAGTGCGTCGCGGGACGCAAAATATGGTGCCGAGGGCCACCAGTCGGACAGGCCTGGCATAGACCATTAGAACTCCGGAGCAAATTCTGACTAAACATGGCGAGTGTATATAGGAACTAGCCAAGAACTACGATAGCTCTTAGAAAGTGTGTGTGAGAAAGAGAGATAGAGAGATAGAGAGAAAGAGAGAGGAGGGGTTGAAAGGAGTGGAGGGGGAGGGGTCAACGAAGGGGCCCTTATCCTGAAAAATAAAACTGATTGACTCTCGAAGCTAACGTATTGGTGTGACGCTCGTTATGTGCCTTTCTTTGTAACTAGGCCTACTTATAGTAAAAACTTGGTGGAAAGTTACTGTAGTTTAGAAATGATACATTTATTCATCTGGGAAAAAATTAAATATATTCGTTTAAAATTATTTGATAAGTATTGATACATCTATAAAAAGTGATATATGCAGATCCCATGACTTGACGCATGAATATAGTTTTTGTAACTTTTATATAAGTCAGACAAATCCTTCCCACCACGTTCTTACTATTACAGCATTGTGGTACATAAATAATTCAATATGGTAGTGGAAAATTATGATAACGTATAAATATGATAAGAAAATATGTGAGCATTCAATTTATTAATTAAAAATGAAAAGTGGGTACAATATCTGTGTTAAATAATACCCTACATTAAAAATATTCTTGGTAAATATAAAAGGGGGTTTAATATAGTTCCAGTCCTCCAAAATAAAAATGGGGTGGGGGGGGGTGGGGG
>CABFWO010001348.1:159285-177978 GCA_902155825.1 Timema genevievae
CATCTTCAATGGACCGACATTCGCTCACTGCAGTATTACGCGTGTGGCGGGTCAAATTGATAGCTAGGGTGAGATAATAAATAGATAATAAGTGTGGTCCTGCCTGGTAACAATCCAGTAGCCGTCCCTCAAGAGCTCACTTATCGTCAAAATAAAGATTCTTAAAAAAAACACACACAATATTTTTATCCGTTTGGGTTGCACACAAATGTACTTATTACACTAATGGGTACACCCGACTGGAATTCGAACCCGATCTCCCTGTCATCGGAAGTCCTGTCGCAATAGCATAGACCAGGATTGTCCAACTTGAAGTTAGCCGAGAGCTTCATTTTATATCCCCAGACACACGTGGAAATTAGGCTTATACAGTATTAACAATTTTTTAAAGTTAAATAATATATTACATTAAAAGTATAATAATAATTGATATATAGTACAGTATAGTAAATAATAAATATACAAATCACAAATGTTTACACAATTACTTAAGTGTGATCATGTTTAAGGAACTCCTGGATGACGTTATTTTTTTAAACTTTTTTAGTGCGTCGCGGGACGCAAAATATGGTGCCGAGGGCCACCAGTCGGACAGGCCTGGCATAGACCATTAGAACTCCGGAGCAAATTCTGACTAAACATGGCGAGTGTATATAGGAACTAGCCAAGAACTACGATAGCTCTTAGAAAGTGTGTGTGAGAAAGAGAGATAGAGAGATAGAGAGAAAGAGAGAGGAGGGGTTGAAAGGAGTGGAGGGGGAGGGGTCAACGAAGGGGCCCTTATCCTGAAAAATAAAACTGATTGACTCTCGAAGCTAACGTATTGGTGTGACGCTCGTTATGTGCCTTTCTTTGTAACTAGGCCTACTTATAGTAAAAACTTGGTGGAAAGTTACTGTAGTTTAGAAATGATACATTTATTCATCTGGGAAAAAATTAAATATATTCGTTTAAAATTATTTGATAAGTATTGATACATCTATAAAAAGTGATATATGCAGATCCCATGACTTGACGCATGAATATAGTTTTTGTAACTTTTATATAAGTCAGACAAATCCTTCCCACCACGTTCTTACTATTACAGCATTGTGGTACATAAATAATTCAATATGGTAGTGGAAAATTAAAGTCTCTGGGTTCTCTAGTGTAAGAGGTTAAGTACATCAAACCATCTGACTGGTAATATCTGGTTAGGTCACAAGAGTGTCTGGGCTAGTTATCAGTGTGATAATATGGTGATGCTCTCTTGCAACACAAGTTCAAAGGAACATACGACTTTCCGACCTTGAGGCGAATCCTCCAGTTTATCTGGTCAGCTGTCAGCGGTGTGACTATGTGGACAATCAAGAGATAATCAGGGAGTTTGGCAGTGCTGTAGCTGTAGCCGAGTGGGCAAGGAAAATGGACTGTCACCAGGTGTGGTGACTCAAATAATTTTGCGTTGGTATATCGGCTATACTTTAAACAAGATAGGACCTAGTGGAGTAATAAGATGTCAAGATGCCCCTCAATATTAAAGTTGGGGTTTTTATTTCAAAACTAGTTAATTAAGGCCTGTCTATGACAGGCTGATTATAATATTAAACAACCTAAAAAACTTAACCTTCAATTGATAAACGCAAGTAATGTTAAGCTTTGTTTGTGGAAATGTCTTTCGTAAGAGTTTATAAAGTGATAGTGAACTAAATTCTGTTTTTACTAGATGAATTAACTTATAACATTTTAAAAGAAAAGACTACGTACAGTTATTGATTATGGCTGAAAATGAGCCTGTACAAGGTTTAACCTTGTTATTAGTTAAGAGTAACTGAGAACCCAAATTTAACTGGGAACTGCCTAAGTCTGAAAATAAAAGGGATGCCAGAGTCTACAGGTGCCAAATCGATTGTCAGTAAGAAACATTTAGACTACATTTCCTTGCGAGAAACCGGTTAGAAAGGTTAAGGATTAGATTTTTATTCAATTTTGGCACTTCTAGTCAAGTTCCATTGCAGAAACCCTGTTTGGTATTTAAGTACCCAAGAAGCATGATTATACTGCCTATTTTTAAGTTTATCTCTTGTGGGGATATACTGTTTAAAAACTATTATAGATAGGAGTTCCCTTTCTCTGATCATCCTTATAGTCGACTTTGGTCACACTCAAGTAACAATAAACCCCTCCTAAAATGCTAGATACCTCCAAATTTATGTGTGTAGCTTAGTTATATAGAGGACATATAATTGACATTCTAAGTAACTTATAAGTTGGGCTCACCATGTTCACAATGTTTCGTGAACTAATGAGCCAAGTATCAATATTTCCTCTCACTCTTCTATATTTTCTTTCAAGCTGTATTTATTAAGTTTTCCATCATTTAATTGCTTTATCCAATAACGGATGTTAATGTAGATTTCTCGTATATGATTGTTAAGATTGATAGTTTTAAGTGACTCTACAGCTTAGAGTACTAAACACTTGTCTGGATGATTGTTGGCCAATGAGCGCGCAGAATAATGTGTAAGCATTACCTAAAGTCATCCCCCACCAGTAAAATGTTTCTCACAAAGTGAGGTGATTATTCATGATAGCATATTCTGCAACAAATGATCGCCTACATTTATTGAATGACTCAGAGCCTTGGTCGAATCATACCATATTAGCGATTTGGCATCTGATGAAGGTTGCATCGTTCATTGCCATTTTAATGCTAGTTTTTGTTCTACGTTCGATGTCAAATACATTCTGCTGCAAAACATTTCTTCCCTGTTCATGTAAGACATATCTTGAATGATTTCCAGAAGGTTATGTGGAGGCTGCTTAATATAAATAAAAGACTTCCCATTTTATGCCCTGTAGAATCAGTTTGTTTTGTACTGCACATCTCGGAGATCCAAATGTTTACGATAAAAATATCAAGGGGTGTGATTATCGCGGCAAATTACTCTGTGAAGCCACCAAAGTAAGTTTCTCACAGAGTCTTAGGCTCGGCCTATGAAACAAATACTCAATTGAAGGCAAAGATCGGCCTGAGAGAATGGCATTTTCATAAAAACAGCTTTTTTATGTTGATATATCCTTCCAAACAGCCTACTATTTCATTTTCAATATGTCTTTTGATAAGAGTATTCATTAATTTATCTGAATACATAAAATGTATGTAAATGTAAGATTAAATTAAATAAACATATTGAGCTTTGCCTGTGTAATTTTATATCCCAAAGAAACAATAAAATCTTATTTACCAATATTAATAGGCAACAACAAACAAAACTATTAAACAGTTCACTGTATTATAATTTAACATTTCTTTTTGGATTTAACATTGGAATTTATATTCTAGTTTTCCTTTGCTTTAGAAGTTAGACTTGTATTAATATAGATATAGTTGATGGAAGTTTAAAGTTTTACAATTTTTAAAATATTTGTTTAGGAAATTAAACGTTTCAACTATGATTTACATAAAACTGTCAGAGTTCTTAAATCAAGTTAAAGGTACCTTTTAACCTTAGTTAAATATATACAGTCATATTTTTTAATAGTCACAACAGAGAATTAAAAATTATTCGAGTATATTTTGTCATTATTAAGCGTCAGAATTCCCATTCCCATAAACATGATAGGAATTGGAGGATTTTCTCTTTGAGTTGGGCCAGTTGTGTTACAAGTTTACCATTTTGAATATTTATTCAAATAATCTCGTATTCAAAATAAAATAAGGTAAAACAATTAAGTATTTGGAATAATATTGCCTAGAAGTCGATTGCTATATAGAAATAACAACATTCAAAGGTTTAATTTTTTTTTAAATAGAGAGAGATTCATTGGATTTTATAACAAATAATTTTATTTGAGTTTTAACTTAGAGTATATTTAAGATGATGAACAATATTTTCCACTGTAATTTCTTAAACAAATTAATTATGTTTCTTTATGGATAACTGTATCCCCCTTTTCTCCAACATAAAGGTGCTCCTGTTTAGTGGATTTTTTGTCTATATGGAGTCTTATATTAATTTGTAATCATATAAATAGCAATGATATCATTTTACTATATTATTTGTTTTATTTTATAGTTATTGATAGTACCTATCAAACGTGACTGCTGCAGATAACATGACTTGATGTATGAATATATTAAAGTTGTTTTAGTAACTTTGGTATCTAACTTCTACTGTAATTCCTGCCAAAATCTTACTATAGCTTAACTTTAAGGTGTCGTATCTGCGAAGCACGAGCTTCAAGTTCAGAGTATAGTGGCAATTGAAAAGCGTCTTAAGTCGGGGTATACCTGTATTTACTATATAATTATCATATTATACTTATTTACTTGATTTCTACTGCAGTGTCAATAAATATATTAAGTCAGAATGTTTTATTAGATGTTTCTGTACAGCTCAAGATTCCAAAACTAAGTGGAAATGTATTATTTTTGAACATTTCCGAAGTAAAAATGGAACTTTTAAGATAAGAGATGCATAGGTACATACAAAATAGTTTTATTTATTCTAGTGGGGAAAAAAATAGTTTAAATTATGAATTTTTTGCTCGATATTTGTTTAGTGTAGGTATATTGGCTGTGTGACTTGTATTGAGCTGGTTTTAAGCGTTGCACCGAGTCCAAGACAGGTATAGTAATATTAATATTAAGTTGGTGTCTTACAATTATTTATCCAAAACTGTTCAAGCACACTTCTTAAGGTACAGTCCAGTTTTATTACGTAGAGCCTTTTAGAAAATACAACAACTCAACAATGTAAACATTTTACTATATTATTAGTGTATTTTTATAGGTAGACTATTAATAATATCTATCAAAAGTTTTAGTTGCAGATCATATGAATTGACGTATGAATACGTAAAAGTAAATATGGTAGCTTTTATAGTTGTCAGATAAAGGCCCTTCCTATGGAAATTAGACTGTAGTCTTATACTGAAGACTCAAATTATTTAATTTAAGGGAACAGGATGAGGCTAGTTTTAAGAAGGAAAAAAACCCAGCATTAACCTGAAGAAAGAGCTCGTAAAGGTAAAGCAATGTGTTAAAATCATGTCTAACGCACCAAATAAAGATCGAACCTCAGGTCTCCCGGGTAAGAGTCTACTTGATTATCCATGTGGTCAACATTCCAGGCTGTCAGCGCCAACAATTCCTTTGCTTGAACTCGTCAGAAGATCCGATGATCTGAATAGGTTGTAAGAAACCCATTTCCAGGGTTAGTTCCCACTCTAATTGAATTTATTGAACATTTTCAAATGTTTCAGAAGATCTCAAGAATGTAATCATCTCGACATTCCCTTAAATTCCGGTAAACCGATAGACTAAAATAAAATTTCAGCAATAATCCCACTCTTCTTGACAAAAAAACAAACAACTTTTAAGATGTTTTAAAAGGCTTATCTTCGGTTGGGAGACTTTGAACAAATGATTCCAAATGTACCCACTTCGCTGGTCGCGTGGACTAACGCGCTACTCTCGTGTTAGACTAGACTGCCGGTGACGGGGGTATAGTTTCGAATCTGGGTCGGGTGTACTAAGGGTGGTTTTTCACTCTCACTAAAATGTGGGTACACTTATTATAAATATAACCTCTCTAATCCCGGTGCGGGGGTAGAAGTGGTGAAAAAATATTAGGAAAAAATACGATTTTTTTTATAAAGAACCTAAGTCAAAGCGGGGATCCGGGCCCATATCCCAGTAAATATTTGAAAATTGGATAGTGGTAGAAGATATTTATAGTGGCCCTTCTTTATTAGACTTTTGAAATTCGGATATCCTTAGTGGATATTTAGATCACACGCAATGCCACTTTCATAAAATTAGATTCCTCTAGAATCTATTTGAGGAAGCTTTATCTGATTTTTTTAAAAATTAGATGACTCTAGACGCTAATAGAAGTGGTCCTCTGTGAAACTTTGATGCCTTTATAAATTATTTAAAGTAATCTCAACCTGAAATTTAAAAACAAAATTTTTAGAACCGCATCTTACTTCTCGTTCGGGTTGTACGCCTTTATACTGATTACACCCATGGGTTAGGGATTAGGAAAGTTTAATTTAAACGGAATGCACCAATATTTACGCGGAGGGTGAGTGGAAAAACATTTAGGGAAAACCACCTTCAGTGCACCCTACCGGGATCGAACATTGATCTTCCCGTCTTCAGCAGTCTAGTATAACACGAGAGTAGCGCGTTATTTTAAATATTAAATGCCTTTAGAAACTATTTGAAGTGGTATTCCCTGGCTTTTTTTAAAAAAAAAATGGATAGTTATAGATGCTATTAGTAGTTTTAGGCAATCGTATAATTATCTAAGCTTCATATATAGAATATCAAAGGGGAGGGAAATAAAAATAAAAAAGGCGGCAAATTTACTCCAGGAGAGGCAAATTCTTTCCAAGGAGGGGATGCCCCTACCTCAAGATCCATCATTACTTGCTACCCATCTTGTCTTCCCATCTGAGTTGACATTAGGCTACAGTACGTTTGTATGTTACAGCCATTTGACTAACTAGATCATACATTTTGGCAGCCATGTCAATACTAACATTTTCAATTAGGATGATTTTTCAATAAATGTTTTAAAATACCAAAAAGATGGCAACATTCAAGAACTAAACTAGTTTTTTTTAAAGAGGTGGAGTATCTAGAACCGCGTTCAAAGTATTTAATGGCAAACCCAAGGGGTAAAGAAAGACAAGTGGGAGGACCCAGACGAAGGTGGGAGGATAGCATTTGGATATACCTGAGGGATATAGGGTGTAATGAGATATAATTAGATCAAGATAGGGATAGTTGGCGTAACTGTGTGAGTGTGGTAATGAACTTTCGAGTTCCTAATGTCATAGCATAAGTAAGTATGATGCTTAAACCACAAGAACAATTCACGATTTTTCCGATCAGATAAACCTCGGGATGTTTAAATCGATGCAAATTTTACTAACAATTTCTATCTTAATTTGATTTTTTTGTGTGTGAGCCAATTGACTTAAAAATAGGACACAACAAAATAAATAGTATATTTTAAAGTTATGAAAAGATTGAGTTTAAAAAAATTACTTCTGTCTAAAAAATTGTTTGTAACAATAAGCGACTGGAATGAAAAAAAACAAAAATACACTAGACAAAAGGATTGGAGTCAACTTGTTGAGATTTGCCAACATTAGAGGGTTTAAGTACGTTTGTAGGTATATAGCCCTATATTCAAAAATAAAATGGAAAACTCATTTTAGGTTTTAATAGATATGTATATATGTATATATCATTCTTCTATTAGATTTATTATTGAACAGTTAGAATGTTAGTGAAGCTCATCAGCAGGATGCGTATAAGCCATACCTTGAGACACTCCGATGTATGGTAAATAGTGTTAGGGGTGTGTAATATTCGTATGGACGGTTTGGGTAGTAAGATGTTGCGCACTAGATATGCCATAGAACAACTACATTCATATAGAAATTAGTGATATTAATATTACCTTAAATACAGAGAGAGCACATGACTCGTATAAAAAATGAACGATAATTAATTTAAAAAAAAAGCTTGCTTATGGTTGGGATCGAACCTTCTTCCTTTACGCGTGCAATTTTGACTAATATTACACCTTTATTTAATCATGTGTTACTCAAGTGTAAAACGTGTGTGTTTACTATTTACAACAAATGTCCGCGGTGTTTTTGCCCCTGGCGGTATCGCCTGCTTCCATTTTCGAGCGACAGAGATTTCTCCATCAAGCTCTAGAATGGTACAAGCCTCAACCGTTTGACCCACCGCGGTACTTGAAATATATAGGAATTAAACACATATTTAAACTGCAACAAGGATCTGTATCGTAGCAACACATTTTTGATATTACCTAGGATACGAAAATATTCTATAATATACAAACTAAAATATTATTAAAAAATACATTAGATATTCTACAGCTTTATTTATTTTAAATATTATACTTGTTCAATTTGTTAAGTGGTATCTAACTTAGATATTTCCGTGCTGTTAATATATTTATGGAAAACACGACACCTGTGGGCTGTTGGTGGTCTCAATTTGATATATTACCTTCAATCTCTACTAGAAAGCGGTAGTGTTAATTCAAAATTGCGATCTAGTTGTTATTTTAGGATTAGCTTTGAAAAACGCACACATTCTAGAGCTCTCGTCATGTGAATGTTGGTGCATTAGCTTGAAACACACCTTCCTCTTCCTGTGTCTTTATACAGGGATGCAAGTACCGAAGTGTCTTCAAATAAGTGAGAAAAGTGACAAGAAACCATAAAAGAGTGATTAAAAAGTGATTTAAAAGGCGATGACAAGAATATCCCAGCAGTAAATCATTTATATTATGTATTTTTCTCCGTCCCCTACCAAAAATACCAATTAAAACCAAAGTTTAACTTAACTTTAAGAAAATCACCAATACATTTAAAAATAATTGTAATTTGATATTTTTCTTGAATTTTCTTCTTTCAATGCATTAATTTTCTTTCCTCTTTTTATCATCAATTTTTCTTTTATTTTATTCCAGATAATTTGATAACTTTTGTGAGCACCTTGGGCAAGAGCTAATAACTGTCTTGTGATGAGCAATAGCTCTGGTTGATTACTATACAGTTGTGATGCATCTTTTGTAGTTAGATATGCATAGTTGGATATGTTATGACATTCGGGCCCGATCTTATGCGAGGACTTTACTTGAGGAGGAAATCCTTCTTTCAAAATTTGCATTTCCATGGGAAAGAAATAGGGACGCTTTTACAACTTTACATAGAGTTGGCTATTTTAAATTTTCAGCTGGATTACACAATGTGAATAAATGGCTCCAAAATTCGTCTACTCTAACACCTTAAATTTAATGAATTTTGTCCTCAAGCTGCAAAAGCTTCCACTCATCAATCTTCAGAGACATTAAATAGTTGACCATATTTCAGTTATGTACAGTTAAATATTCCTGTCACCACAAGCACCTATCCGCTCAAAACCTTCCTTCTGTTAAAAATTAAACAGTGAAAATAAAAATGCAGTACATTAATACATCTTTGGATCATTTCAAAATCAAACCTGTTTTGTGAACATTTTTTTGAAAACATTATAAATAATTAATAATAACATTTTTTTCTTAGCATTGTATCTTACTAACCATCCGAGTTATTTGCTTATGTACTAATTACGCTTATGGGTTAAGGATGAGGAAGGTTTAATTTCGAGGAAGTGCGCCAAAATTTGCCTGAGGAGATAGAGTGGAAAACCGTTTAGGAAAAACCACTATCACAGTGCACCCAACTGGGATCAAATTCCAATCTCCTCGCTCTCGGCAGTTTAGTCTATTGTAAGAGTATCACCTTAGACCATGTGGCCACCAAAGCAACAAGCAGCAATCAGCAATGTAATATCGAGCAAAGCCATTATAGAGCAGGCGCCCAAAGTAAATCCGTATGCAAAATATGAGGATCACATTCTGGCTTTTGAAATGGGTTCTAGATGTTACAGAGTTCGATAATATCGATGTTTTATTGTTATTTATTGGACCATAATATTACATGGCAAGTTGTATGTAAAAGTGAATAAATAGTGCAGTCCAATTATGCTAGTTTTGGCCAAATGGCGGAAAAAATTCTAACTAAGCTGGATTTTGGTAGAGATGTTAAAAATAATGTCTAGTTTAACAGACTAAATGCTCACAAAGTTCTGGTGTGATATTCCACCGCCATATTGAAAAGATGGCGCCCAAAATGAGTTATTTGAGAATATCTCGCAACTAGTTGATATTAGAGGAAATTTGTTTTCATAAACATAAATCATGGCACAAAGCTTTACATATCTAGACTTATGAATTTTTCTCGTAAGACGCTTAGTTTATGCGCTACACCCAACAAAATCTTCATGCTGGCCCCAACCCTTTCTCCATGACACTTGTCGAACTAAAAAAATCTAGTTCCTAGTTTTTTTGTGGTGCTTTTACTGATTCTGAAGTTATTATAAGGTTTTCTTAAAACTCTTAAAGGGGAAGATATTACAATAACCAGCCTCGATATCCCCCATCCTCCCCCCATTCCCCTTTGTCTGGTGCAGCAAATGCCATGCAGACACATGTTATCGTAGTTTTTAGTTCATCTTCACGCATATGTTAAACAGGCACTATTTATAAATTTATAGAATGTAAATAATATATAATTAATTGGGAGACCAACCAGAATCAGATGCGTTCCCACGTACTTAATCCCTCATCTTTTATAGCTTTTACTAAGGTTCAATAATTAATAGTGTAGGATGTAAATATAGGCGAATAAATGAGATAACAATAACTACACTAAATACTCATTTATTAATACACCTATTTTAGAAATAACAAGCAAGTTATCAAATTTTTTCAAGTATCTTTTTCAACATTTTTACAATCACTACTTACACATTTGCACAAAGAAATACATGTCAACGCCGATTTCTTACAACTGCATGCCAATGTACGGCAGTTAGAACTACATATGCATGGCCAGGTAGGGGTTCTTTGGTCATTTGTTTTGAATACAAATTATTTTCTCGTAGCTCATAGCCAAATGTAGGAAATCAATGGGCTCAAATATTCGACCAGATGAGCTTTTCCACAAATAAACTTGTGCTGAAGCCCTTGAACAGTGTAAGTACAATGCATCAGAGGTGCATATCACTCTTGACAAATTTAAACCAAAGCCTATATTCTGGAAAATTAATTTATGTCGAAGTTAATCTGCTGTAGTTTTTTGTTTGGACAACAGGTAAGTGCACAATTTTTCCAGGTATTGAAACTGCTGAGGACTTAAAAACCCATTTCCCAAAACGGAACGTGCATCCTGAACCAAATCAAATGACGCGATGGTTAGAGCTTGCTTTTTGGTACCCATGCGACTAATGGTGTCACAGCCAGTTAAAGAATGTAATGTTGGCAAGACATTACAGATATTTTCACCAAGAGATTCAGCTGCCTAATGGCATCCTAAAACACGGTTTTTCTTCTGAGATCCCTCAAACCACAATCCTTGGCAACCAATATTTGTAAGTTTATTCCAGAAATAAATGCCTAATATAAAAACATCTGTGTCGGGACTCAGAATGATAATCTCCACATTTTGTATTTGTACAGCATGAAATATATGACAGAGCATTCTTGAATCGGCTTCTAAGTGATTTGATTTTAAATTAATGATGTCAGTGAAAGATGATCCCTGTAATTTAAAGCATTTTGTGTGGTCATCAAATCCACCGCAAATGTACAGCTCACTTTCTTCGTTGATTTTTGCATATGTGGGAAAATTTTTGCAAATAAATTTTACCAGTTGTAATTTATTTTGAGTGCTCAAAAAGAAATCTTTGCAATCTGTAGGGACTTTTGTCAAAGGACCTGATATGACTACAAGTTTTGGAGATTATTCCTTGGATTGTAATTTTAGTTACAAAAACTTTATATAAATATCGTCATATCAATCGAATACAACATCAACTCTTTTAACATAAGGCTGAGAAAAAAGTATCGTCACCTGTTTAAAAAAGACTTCTGCGAAATGACCAAATGTGCTGAACTTTTTAAGTTTAATTTGATGCACAAGGGACATGCCGTCTACAATGTAAACTTTCGGACTATCAGAGGATAAAATTTCTTTTAGTCAATTATTGTTTCCACATTCATGCTTGCTTTCTATTTCGAGGGCCAAAAGTGATTTGGGAGACTTTCTATAAAGGCCATTTATATCGAAAAGATATCTCGGATAATCCAATATTTCATGTGATGCCAACATTTTGAGGTCAAATCCTCGCTGAATAACTAACAAAAAGGATGGTTGAACTTGGTATATCTTTTGTATCTTGTAATTGTTTACTGAAATTTTTACTTTTAGTTTGTTTTGGGCAATAATCAAAGCTGTAAAATGGCGTTTTCTTTATGGGGTCGAAAATACTTTTCTGTTTTAGTTCAAACCCTTCTCTTTCGTATTTCTTAATCAAGGATTCTCCAGATTGTTTAACGTTTAGCAAGCATTGTGACGTTGCTTTTTCAGCTACAGTACCAGTATATATGTTAAAAATGCAACTATACTCGTAATTTACCTTGAAAGGGTTATAATCACTCAAAACCGCAATCAGGCGTTGAATATCTTTTTCAACCTTAGCAATCCTTGATTCATTCCACTCCCTATGAAAACTAGAATCAATACCACTTGCAGTCCAAGATATGACAACAATGTAGAGTGAATTGAATTTGTTTAAGGATACAGAAGCACCCATCGCTGCATTGCTTCTTTGTTTTGTGTAATTCCAATTAAGCCTTCGGTCACTGCAGAAGACAGATTTTGAGATTGTTCTAGTGCTAAATCACAGCCCACTGAGCTGAATCTACCCTTCGACCGTTTCACTGAAAGCATTCCTTTTTGAAACTCATCTGCGACTTCTTTAGGTAATTGAATCATGTCCTGCAAATAAAGTGTTACTCCGCGAATATAATTTGTGTGGAAAAAGTAAGCTAGCAGTTGTATTTTAGTACGCAAATGCAATTCATAATCATTTTCCTTGTCTGCTTTGATTGAATTCAAAAGTATTTCTACCATTTCACAGTAATCATTGAAGAACTGGAAAGTTTCACTTACATTGCTCATATCAAGTAAAAATATAGTAAATTTGAACAAAAACGCTTCAATAACTCTTTCATATTGGCTATATTTTTTCAATAAACCTGAATGGTCCTTATCTCCTATAGCCTCTTTGATACTTTGAATTCACAGACTAATAGTTCCCCATTCATCATCAGATAAATCAACCTGATCAATGTACTCTGCTAACTGTAAGCACCTTAGTGCTTCGTGTGCAAGTTTATGTGCTCGTATACCTCTATTATATTTTACACCTTTTAGAATGAAAGCTAACGTATTATCACCGTAAATATTTGACTCTACTAGAATTCCGTCAAGTCCACTTCCTTTTATGAATTGGCCTAAACATCTTTAAAAAATTTGCAAATGAAATGTACCGATTCTTAATAAAAGTCCGGAAAATGCATGGCTTGAAAGTTGAATGTATTTAGCTATTAGGTATATGACCATGTCACACGAGAGAACCGCTACTTCTTTATTCAAAGACAGACATAAGTCAATGAAGTTTTTTACTGCAGTATATACGACATCTTGCGACGTGGGTAGATGAGGAATGAGGGGACATAATCCAACAGTCGATATGGATACATTTTCAGACGATAGAATTTGTTGGAATGGCGGCCATCCAGGAACGATACTAGTGGAGGGCCTAGAGAAATTGTTTTTTGTTTTTGCAGTCTATACAAGACCCATAAAAGATTTACATTTTGTGCATTAGTTTGAGGACTATCTAATAAACAGCTAGTTTTAACATAATTTGATGCTGTAGGATTTACTTCCGGTATACTACAATGATACATTTCTTGACAGTTAAAACTTTTTAAATTATACTCACCATTTTCACAAATACTTTGAAGTTTAATAAGAGATACTTCCGTTCTGTATAGAAGTTTGTTCTTGATATACAACCATAGCAGTCACATGAGTAGAATCTTTTTCACTTAAAGTTTCTTCATTGAAATCATTATTGTCGATGGCTCCGTGTAAAAACCATGATTGATTTCGCAAAATATTCTTAGGTATAAGCACTTTTTTATTTTCATCCTCCCACAAAATAGACATAGTTACTTCTGCGTCAAGATCTTTTAATGCTTTATAGCTAATACAATGACCCAATTTATTCAAAACTGTAATCAGATGTTTTAATAATCAGATGGCGAAAAGATTCCGCAAGGGGTACATACTTAGGTGTCTTCTTTTCAGTTACAGTGTAAAAACTGTCAGAGAATACTACTTTGAGCTCTTTCTCCCAATTTATTGTGTTTGGCACTGAAAAAGTTTACATGAAAATCGTCCAAACCGGTGGCAAAACAATTTTATTTAATGCGCTCTCTATTAGTATTTCGTCACACAAGTAACCGTCCGGTAAATGTTCTGTAGTTATTGCCTCTTTGCTCAGTTGTTTCGCACACTTTTTCATGGTGATTTTATCTGAATCCAATTGACGGACACGTTCAATTACTTCACACATAAAAACCACACGGATAGGTGAATAATATTTTTTCACCATATTTATCAATAAGAAGTGTTTTGATCACTCGATTTTCTAGAACTGCATCATCTATATTAGTGAGCTCAGCAATCCGTGTCGCCAAGCATGGATAGTTCAAAAGAGCAAGTATGAAATGTATCTTTTATTTCATCTATTAGTTTTTCAAAAGAATTGTGTAGTATTTCTCGGGGTATTTTAGACTAAGGTTGGCCCGGTTTGTTCTCAGAGGATATCGGTAATCTTATATAATCTCGGTAGCAGGTTTTAAGGTACCTTACTTCTACAGCAAACAAGTCTTGAGCTGTTTGAGAGGTACTTATTGCTGCAAAAACGCTATCTTGCTTAACGTGTGCAGTATTGAAAATATTTTGTGCTGCAGAAAGTTCAGAACCCATACAAAGTTTTTTGTTTTTATTTTTCGTTTGTTGAGTACATATTAAACACTTCAACACCTGTGAAGACACTGCAGTGTTCCTTAGAGAAGTGCAAACATTGTCGGTAGATACAACAACACTGGAACTAGAACTTTCTTCTTTTTTTTAAATAATGATATTTCTCGACGTCGAACTTTTTCCTCACTTACGTAACTCTCCATACAATTTCTATGCCAAGAAAAACATTGAACACTAGATTCCAAATTGTACAGGTTATTGATCTTTTCAGTTACTTCATCTTTACGCCTCTACGCTGCACGTTTTATAGTAAGTAATGACTGTACCTTTGGTTCTTTCACTAGCTGCCTTGACATACCTTAAAACAAAGGCACACTTTCATTGGGTTTCTTCCTCTTCAAATTAACGACTTGCACTGACATTTTTTCACAAAAATACTTATAAAATGCGTAAATAATAATATAATATGTTCAGAAACTCACAGTAACATCAGTTTACGATGTTGATTCACGACTGGCTACGTGACAACTGCGCCAACACCAACGCAAGGGGCATGATAAGCATGGCAGTGAGAGGGTGGAGGGGGAAAGGACCACACTTACGCAAGGCAACATGTATTTCTATACAGCTTAAAGTCGCAGGTATGGGTACCTCTAAATAGTTTGTGGTCCTCATATTTTGCAAACGAAAATACCTTTGGAGCCACCACACGGTAGCAAAAAAAAAAAAAAAAAAAATNAAAAAAAAAAAAAACTAACAAGTGGGCGATATTATGCAGCTATTAGATTTTATACTTGAATTCAATGTTTATGAATAAGGTTACTAAGTGATGATCTTCCTTCTTGAAAAACCCTTAAAACTGGTAAGTAAGTAAGCCTAATAAATTTGTTAAGAAAATTGACTAAAAGTGAGTTAAAAAAAAAAAGTAATTTTAAATGATTAACAAAAATAAAAGTGACTAAAAGTGAGAAAAGTGACCCACTGGTATAACTTTTTTTATCTAGTCGCATAAAAAGAAGTTTTTGTGTCGACATTTAAAGTCCTCGTTATATTCATGTGTGTTTTTCCGTATTACGCGTTTTTCTGCCCTCATGTATTATCACTACATCGACACTAACGGGATAAGGATGTATTAAGGTAGAATTTATAGAAAATGTAGCTTCATTTTCGTGAGGGATGTGGGGAAGGGGGAACGATTAAGAAAACATCACATAAGTACATCCGGTCAGAATTCGAAGCCCGACCTGTGGCTACCATGAAGCCAGACAAGACGAGAATGACGCCTTTGTTCGCGAGCACCCTGGGCCGGATGACTGATGGGTTAGCCAATATAGCCTCAAGGTTGGCGCGTGTTACATTTACAAGTGTAGGCCTACAGTATCAGCCGCCAACATTTTCCTTTGGGATATTTTTTTTACCTCTGCTATTCAGTGGCGCGTTCTAATCAATAACAAGTTAAATTATACATAATCCAAGAGGGGGTGAACCCACTCCTTACATCGAAATTAATTACAAATATTTAAACCAATACGTTATAATGTTGTAACGAATGACTGGCTAACACCTCCCTCGCTCTATCTCCTACATCACCTAGCCAATAGCTTCGTCAACTTGGCTATAATGTGCAGAAAATCAAATGGTTTAAGAGCGTGCATCACAAGCAAATCAACTCTGTGATACAGTCATTTAGAAGTCGTAAATTTACACCAACACTACTGCACGTGGATAATTTTTTATTAAACATTAGTGGAGATAAATAGTTAATGGAAGTTCCTAATACTGAACATTGTTGAAATATTAAACGATATTTGGATAAAAAGTGCATTTAAAAGGATTTTTTGACCATTTTAGAATGTCTTCACAGACAAACATTGTGTATAAATCTTCATTCTGTAATAACAGGGATATACTATAGCTATTATCAAGAAACTTTATCGCTTTGTCCTCCATCGTCACCGCTGAAGATTTCGAGTAATCTTCAAATACGAATGAACTGCACACATTTCTGGTATATCGTAGGTCTTTTCTTTCCCATTTTACTCCCATACCTCGCTCGAGCCAGAAGCTGAGTTGGGCCTGCTATGATGCATGCTCTTAAATCTAAAACTCTCCAGTAGTTAGATTACTAAGTTTAGTATGATAACCAATTATTTGTATATTAATACCTACTAAAACATTTTAGGCCCATGTACATATTTATTTCTTTTATTGTGAAAGTGACTTTTGTTTTATGTTTTTTTTAAATTAAAATTACAAATTTGCTAATCAAAATGGTGGTTTTTCTAACAAGTATTATTATGACTAGGCTAGTAAGTAAAATTATTTTTATAAACTAGCAATATAATTATTATAAATTAAAATCTTGATTAATTAAAATTAATAAATGTATACGTGAAGGTGCCTTATGGAAATCAATCGCCCCATCTCGATAACAAACCCTGGATCCGCCGTTGACTGGATGAAGAAGTTACGTATTAAATAAATCCTATCAGCGTTCGTCTGGGGATAGAGAAACCATAATGTGTCGTGAACTATCTTCAAAACATTCGGCCTGCACAGAGCCATGCTCTCTAGTTACCTAAAGCAGTGCTTCTCAAAGTTTCGGTGATGGAGGACCATCAAATGGAAGCTACACTGGATATCATCGCTGAGGGAATTGTATGGTCACTATTGGGAAACAGCGTTGTCATTCTCTTATTTTTGTGCGGTCAATCTCCCGTCAGGTATAAGGCAAGTTTTGCAACACTGGTTTGTCAAGGTTGCCAGTAGCTCCTTATTACCACAGCACACCACCTTCAGACATAACTGAGAGCGAGGAGATTTGGCAACAGCTAACAGAGAGAGAGCGCCAAGATAAAACTTTCCTCCATAAGACCTACAGCTCCTTCAGCGATGATATTGGGTGTATGGGCACCATAGGGGCCCTGAGAGTGAGGGGGGGGAGGGTGTTTTTTGAAAGTTATGCAGGAAAAGCATCGGTCTTAGTGAGGTCTTCATATTTAATAGTAGACTAATAAAGAACTAAAACAGTAATTAACTGACCCGCTTCGGTGGCCGCATGATCTAACGCATCACTCATCTATACTAGCCTGTCGACGACGGGAAGATCAGAGTTCGATCCCGGTCGGTTGTATCGAGGGAGGTTTTCCCTAAATTATTTCCCGTTCTCTCTCCACGTAAATTCGGATACACTTCCTCTAAATTCAACCTTTCTCATCATTAACACATTAGCGTTACTATTATTATTATTATTATAATTAGCACCGCGTCTTACTACCCATTCAAGTTATACGCACTTACGCTAATGTGTGATGGTAGGGTGAATGTGAGATGAAATGGAGGGCCTACAGTTTAACGTGGGATCCGAACCACGGTGGAGGCTTGGCATTCCACATATTCACAAGTTGTGATTAATACACGTCTTGTCAGAGGTGAAGGAAGGGTTTAGCAATCAGATATATATGTGCCGGGACCGAGGATTGAACCCCGGACTCCCAGCACAAAAGTCTGACACCTTATCCCTAGACCGCCAGGTCACCCACAGCGTTACTATTACATGAGCGTATAACCCGAACGGGTATTAAGACGCGGTGCTACGACTATACATCATATTACTCCTTTCTGACCTAGGCTACGTTAGAAGTCACATGGTCGCAGGCTATTTCTCCACGCGGCCCAGCGCCAACTTGAAATAGTTCAAGGTCCCTTATGATGTAGCACACAACGCAGGTAACATCACTTAAGGGTGCTTTTTTTTTTATGAGAGAGCACCGAGAAGCTTTGAGACGTTTAGAAATCTAGAATTATTTATGAAGTGGTTTGATATTTTTTAACTGTTTTCACCAAAATGTAAGAGGAAATTCTGACCCATTATAAAGTTTAAAATGAAGTGTTATAGCTTACATAAAACCCTATAAAACAATACCACATTATCTTAAAATTGTCCATTGTGACCCTATCAAAACAAAACTTTAGTTTATTTGATAGAGGAAGACTGGGTCTAGGTTTGGGTCTTTTTATACCCCTATAATTTGTTTTGATCTCATTTTGTGGAAGCCTACACAAACACACACATACATTGTATGCCGACTTTCCTTACCTGGTAGGTGTTGCTGGAATTGACCGAGAAATTTCCACCTGCTATCTTTTCCAAGGTTTTCACCTATATTAAATTCCCCTGACAAGATGCAAAATACAAAAAAAAAAAAAAAA
>CABFWO010001349.1:0-16686 GCA_902155825.1 Timema genevievae
CCATGTCTCCTACACTAGACTAGTCCTCACCCATGTCTCCTACACTAGACTAGTCCTCACCCATGTCTCCTACACTAGACTAGTTCTCACCCATTACGACGTCCTCAGAGAGCTTCCTGCCCAAGACGGGAATGCTGGGGTACAGTCTCAGTGTCTCTTTGATGCACTGCTCCAGATACTTCATGTCTTGAAGCTCGACGAGCGTCGGTGCTCTTTTGGAGTCCCCTAATATCTCCTCTGCCTCGCGACGCACCTTGGTCATGACGTCGGGGTGCTTGGCCAGCAGGAACAGGAGGAAAGCTAGCGCTGTCGCCACCGACTCTTGACCCTGAACACACACAACAGTCACCTTTAAGATCACTCACAGATACACTTTGAATTGGTCGTGTGTTGCTAGACACTGGGACTTATTGATTCAACCTTGCCTGTCTCTACCCTGAGTCCTCTAAACTAGCAAGCTAAGTGCTATAGACGTCTTTAGGACGCTGTTGGTCCGGTAGGACGTCTATCCTCCAAAAATGAGGATCCTGCTTAGGGTCTCACTGTCCCTCGGTCAGTATCTGTCAGGCATTAATGGTCTTGGTGGCACTATAGGCCTTTTGAAAAAATGCTAATATTAAATAGAGGCTAATAATCTAGCTGCCATACCTTGTTCCTGTGACGATTCAGAGAAATGAACCCTGGACAGTGGTTTGGACTATGGTCGTCCGGATACGTGCTTACCGTTTTATCGGCTGAGATATCCGGGACATCATCCTGGTCATTTAAATTACATAAAACTGCAACCGTACTGAAGTAGTTAAGTACTACCACCTCTTGCTTGAAGTTATTATTTACTAGCATCGCTTCTTCCTATCTGTTTGGGATGTACACATAATATGTACTATATACGTGAATGTGTTGGGGATAAGGAGGGTTGAATTTTAGAGGGCGTGTACCCACATTTTTGAGGAGGAAGTGTGGAAAACAATTGAGAAAAGAAACAAATGACGTACTGACAAGTCTAAATCACAGATATATCAGTTGATCAGCACGTAAGGTCGTACGAAGTGTGTTCAAGTCCCTGTCATTTCTCCTGAATTGAAACAAACATCACATTGGAAGGTTATCTGAAAGGACGTGTTTTCGCCCCCCGTGTGTCCTTACCGCGAGCATAAAGGTACACACTTCATGGATGATTGCATCCTCATCGAACTCTTGATGCTCTTCTGAGATGTCGAGCATTCTGTCCAAAAGGCACATTCTTGCAGGAGCACAGTCTGCAACTCAATCAACAATACTGACAACTAATGAACGTGAAAGATCTTGGTGTGGTGTTAGTTTGTATCAAATTAGATGTAATTGTATCACGTTAAAAAATAGTTAGACTATTGTGTTTAAGAATAGTAGAAGTACCCAGCGCTTCAGACAGAAAAAAAAAATCTTCATTTTAATTCTTCCGAACCAGTTTTTAATAAATTTAAAAGATCCAATCAAAAATTTTAAATTCCAACTTCTAGGTTCACATGTTCGTGCACAGGGGCTACTGATTTTAAAATTTCAGAACTCTGCGTGTGGTAGGTATACACACAATGTTCTTTATAGACAAACAGACTTTTAATTTTATTAATATGTATTTAATTCGCAAAGCAGGAAATTAATTGAGGTAGGCCTTGCGCTTATTTGGGTTTCTTAAAGTGTCTTAGTTTTTCAAATAAAATAAGGACATATAAAATAACTACGTTTTGATATATTAAACTGAAAGAATCAAAAAACCAAAACTATTATTTATACCTTTAGTGAGGATTACTCCATCTAAATATCATGTTCTGAAAATTGAAAAATGACACCTGGACATGGGAATCGAACCCGGGACCTTTGGTTATAGACGCCAATGCTCTAACCACTGCGCTATCCAGGAATCGTGCCATGCCCAGGGTCATTCTTCACTCATATTTTAAGGCAGAATCTATTATGGACGTGCGGAAATCGTCGTCTACAAATGTGTGATTTTATTAAGGTCACGAATGACCCTGGACACGGGACAATTCCTGGATAGCTCAGTGGTAAGAGTATTGGCGTACAAAGTCAAAGGTCCCGGGTTCCGATTCCCGTGTCCAGGTGTCATTTTTTAATTTTCAGAATATGCTCTTAGACTGAGTTTATGTGAAAACTCATCTCATGGTGAGTTTTTTTAGTATAGGCCACGATAAATTGTAAGACAAAGCCACTTTTCAATATAATGAATATTATTGTGATTTGATATTACATATTTAAACTAGCAAACCCATAAAAATAAATATATTATTTTCTTTAATAAAGACTTTGTCCAAGCTAAAGAAAATAAATATTTGAAAATTAATATTTTTACCAAATGATTTAAATAAAACACAACAAGGCGTAAATTTTAGTTCCAAAGACAACGTTCCGGAGCTGCGTTGGGGTTGAAGAGGGGCTGAAGGAGGTTGGGGTGGGGGAAATTTTTTCGGTTAAAGTCCCAAGGGGTACCCTCCACACAAAGATGGACCCCATAGCCCCAGCGGTACCGGAGATACTCCGAGGGTGGTGAAAAGGTGGAGGGAGTGACATTTTCATCAACTTCCGGTAAAAATTGTTGTAATTTTAATAGCAGTTGAACAAATTTGGGTCAACACATTTATATTAAAGTGGGGGTGTAGGGGACGCGAGAAAAGGTCAGTGTGTCAGCAGTTTTCATAACAAACCTTTTTGTGGTTAAAATAAATAAAATGTTGCTCCAGTAGAAACAAAGAGTTATATTTTCTTCACAAGGTGAAATCAACAGTTGTTGAATATTTGTCAAGGATGTCCTGGAATTTAATGATAACTTTTTCTCACAATTTAAAAAGTTTTTCATCTAATGCTGCTATGCTCATGATATATATTCAACATCTGTTGATATCACCATGTGAAGAAAATTAAATTTTATGTTTCTACTGGAGAAACATTTAATTTATTTTGTCCAAAAAAATTTTGCTATAAAAACTTTTAAAAAACTTGGCCTTTTTCATGTTCCCTACACCCCACCTTAAAATTCCTCATTTGTCAATTTACACCCGTAAAATAGGTTGATACTGGGTTTGACAATAATATACACTTTCGTATTAAAGCGATAGTTGGTTGTGTTAATACAGATGGTTAGTAATAGTTTCGGTAACAAGAATACAATGCACTTACCATCCCAGTTCTTATCGAAATTCTTGATCTTGTTACGTTCCTCCTTTTTATCGCGAATCACCTAAAACATTTGATAAAAACCTGTCTTTTACATTGTTTTGTTTATTATTATTACTAGCACCGCGTCTTACTACCCGTTCGGGTTATACGCACTTACGCTAATGTGTAATGGTAGGGTGATTGTGAGATTAAATGGAGGACCTACAATTTAACGTGGGATCCGAACCACGGTGGAGGCCTGGCATTCCACATATTCACAAGTTGTGATTAATACACATCTTGTCAGAGGTGAAGGAAGGGTTTGGCAATCAGATAAATCTGTGCCTGGACCGAGGATTGAACCCCGGACCCCTAGCATAGAAGTCTGACACCCTACCCCTAGACCACCAGGTCACCAACGTCGTTTTGTTTAAACTTACGTGCATATAATTCTAAAATGGAGCATTAATTCTCCCACACACAAATAATATTTCTAAAATAACATTGAAAGAGTTAACTGTTCAAGTTACCTTTCTCGTGAAATCAAATAGACTCTTCTTGTGACTCAACTCGTTCCTTGCAAAGTTGGTGACGCTATAGATGGAGCCAATCATCAGCCACGGATGGCTCAAGCGGTATGGGACCAGGACTTTGGCGCTAAACAAAGCAGGTCAGTGATTAATTGTTGCAGATATCCCTCTAGTTACTATACTAGGATGCACTGTATTAATCATTCATCTCTGATGAAATACTGGTATACTAGGGTGCACCGTATGAACCACTCATCTTTGATGAAATACTGGTATACTAGGGTGCACTGTATGAACCACTCATCTCTGATGAAATACTGGTATACTAGGGTGCACTGTATGAACACACTCATACCAGAAAGCCAATGCTTGTTGCTATAGTAGTGACAAACTTCACTTGCCTATATATGTTAGTGGATTAATAAGCGTCGTGTTGAATAGTAATAGTTTGTTAGACTGAATTCTCCTCACTTTAACTTGCCAGCAGTGTCGAGCCATCCCGAACAAAGCCGAAGCCCTCCGAAATAATATATCTCATTTACATCGAGGTTTCAACATACGGTTGGAAATAGTTATTATTATGAAGATTAAAAAGGCTTTGTTTCCGCTTCCGACGGTTATTGCAGTGCATCCTGGTATATTTAGATATCGATCAATTAAAATTAATTTTAATATTTATATTTGGTTAATTGTTCTTATGAATATTCCCAGAAACAAAAGACAAATGAACAATGATTTCCACGAGTTTTGGAGATTGTTACATCCAGGGCCTTTGAGAGGAATTTTATCTGGGGGTACAAAGTTTTTTCGGGACCCTTCCATTTTCCATTAATCCTGTCCAAAAAAAATTAATTGATACTATCTGAAAAAAAGAGAGATAAGAAAAAAATCATACATAATCTGTACTTTTATATGTAAAAAAAAAAGGAAAAAGTTTATAGTTAAACTATAATACTAGTAGTGTAAATATGATTGCTAATCTTCAATACATGCAAATATTTTCTGAGATCCCAGGAAATTCTCAGGCCCCTTTAAGACCCCCGGGCCCAGGTACGATGTAAACCCTGCAGGCCCCTCTAATCGGGCCTGATTACATCAATATAATGATCTGGTCTCTGTTAGAATTGTATTCACAAACGTTCCAACCATTATTACATTAGAGCTACTGGCTATTATGAACTTGTTATGTTGGTTACAAAATACATTTAATCGTTCAGTTTGTATATGTAATTAGTAGGCTGCGGATTTTACATATATGCTTGTTTTATATCTTTAATAATATTGCTATGCCGGCTTTACAAAAAGTATTCTATGTGAAATCTAATAAACCTACACAGTTTTATCGTGCATATTATTACATATTTCATATGTTAGTGCATATTTTGGGTGAATATGCATATAAATGCGTATAAACCATATTTTTGACTATTTAAAATAAAATTTCTTCAATTATCAGGAATAATTTAGTCATTCAGGCCACGTCACGTTTCCCCTCCCTTCCTGAAGCCACGTCATACGTCCTCACCCTCCCTTCCTGAAGCCACGTCATACGTCCTCCCCTCCCTTCCTGAAGCCACGTCATACGTCCTCCCCTCCCTTCCTGAAGCCACGTCATACGTCCTCCCCTATTCTTCCTGAAGTCACGTCATACGTCCTCACCCTTCCTTCCTGAAGCCACGTCATACGTCCTCACCCTCCCTTCCTGAAGCCACGCCATACGTCCTCACCCTTCCTTCCTGAAGCCACGTCATACGTCCTCCCTTCCCTTCCTGAAGTCACGACATACGTCCTCCCCCTTTCTTCCTGAAGCCACGTCATACGTCCTCCCTTCCCTTCCTGAAGCCACGTCATACGTCCTCACCCTCCCTTCCTGAAGCCACGTCATACGTCCTCCCCTTTCTTCCTGAAGCCACGTCATACGTCCTCCCCTTTCTTTTTCTTAAGTCACGACATACGTCCTCACCCTTTCTTCCTGAAGCCACGCCATATGTCCTCACCCTCCGTTCCCTAAGCCACATCACCTCCCCTTGATTGTAGAACGTTGCAAACAACATGACCGTCTATTAAGTTCAGGAGCAAGTGCGTGATTCGTGTTTATAGATTATTATTTTTGATATACATTTGTTTTTTGGTCTCTTTGTAAGGCAATACATTTGTTGTTTTACAAAGTTTTTTAAATTTCTAATTGTATTTATTTAATTGAGTTGTGAATTACACATTCAAATATGCCGAAAGACAAACTGTGAAAACTGTCATGTTTACACAGTGAATTCAAGAGGATCTTACGCTCACAACTGAAGGTAAAATAATATTTTGCCGAGTTTGTTCAAAACAGTCACGTTTCAAGTTGGTATTCTTACTTCATAAAGGCGTTACATGTATTTACTAATGGGACGGCTGTGATCGACCTTTTTCAAGGTAACATTCCAAGCAGATCTCATTGCAATGTGAATAAGTGCGTTGTTACCTGCTAAATTAACGTGGCTGATAAAATTATGTAAATACACCAGCAGTGGTTATGCGAGAAAATACATCACATTAAATTAATTGTAATAATTTGGTGCTGATATTTTCTGACATTTTGTCTTTTGATTAATTATTGTAATCCTTATTTTTTTTACTGTGCATATTTTCCCGTTTTTCTTGCACGTTTCTTCAGTTTTAAGTGCATATTTGAATGCATATTCTACCAGATATTTAGTGCATATAAATCCGCAGCCTAGTGATTAGGCACCTCAGTACTGCTGTGTTTAGACACTCACTGCCTAAAAGGAGAGTTCTCATCCGCTCTGAGCTTCGTGGTGTCACCTGCTTGTACTCCCAGTACAGTGTCTGAAACACAATAGTTGTATTAGGTTAAGTTCAAATATAGGGAATATCTTTCAGTGCCCACAGAACCTGTGGCCCAGGGGTCTACAAAATTCTAACTCAGCCTTGCCTCTATAGTGTGTGGAGAGTTTATTAAACCCTGATTTTAAAGTAAGCCCACTTTAGACCACCAACATTGATTAAAAGTTACTAAAATTTGGAGTTGTAGAAATATATTTAGTGTGATTTATTAATCACAAAGTTTCATCTATAAATTTATCAAAAGCTTGCAATGATACTTCCTTATAGGTTACTGTTTAGTTTATTTTTACATTATTAATAAGTGGACTAATAATATAATAGAATATTGTAATATTTTTATTTCCGCTATTGTAGTGACAAGAGTTTTCATTTTTCAAATAATGGTCTTCCTATTAAAATCAGGCTGTATTTTTTATAGGCTCTGGG
Organism: Timema genevievae; assembly: GCA_902155825.1. Classification (NCBI taxonomy): domain Eukaryota; kingdom Metazoa; phylum Arthropoda; class Insecta; order Phasmatodea; family Timematidae; genus Timema; species Timema genevievae. The sequence continues at coordinate 6,960 of CABFWO010001349.1, forward strand.
CAACAAGACCAAAATGATAAATTCTGACAACGTTCGAACGGGACTTAGAAGTTGGCATGGAGTCATTCTTACCTCACAGTCCTGCTTGATGTGGTAAATATGATTGATCTACAGTAGCCCCATGGTTTCTTTGGTGCTGACTGACAGCTAACAGCTGAGAGCTGACGGCTTTGGAAAGTTACCAGACCAAATTATGTATCCCTATGCCGAACCATATGATCTGCAAAAACATGTGTTTAGCAGCTGTCACTTCTGACAGTCAAAATTTAAGTATATACCTAACTGTTGACTGTCAGAAGTCAGCTGTGAACTGTCAGTCAGCACCAAAGAAGCCATGGGGCTACTGTATATACCTAAATTTTGATTGTCAGAAGTGACAGCTGCTAAACACATGTTTTTTTGCAGATCATATGGTTCGGCATAGGGATACATAATTTGGTCTGGTAACTTTCCAAAGCCGTCAGCTCTCAGCTGTTAGCTGTCAGTCAGCACCAAAGAAACCATGGGGCTACTGTAGATCAATCATATTTACCACATCAAGCAGGACTGTGAGGTAAGAATGACTCCATGCCAACTTCTAAGTCCCGTTCGAACGTTGTCAGAATTTATCATTTTGGTCTTGTTGCCCAGAGCCTATAAAAAATACAGCCTGATTTTAATAGGAAGACCATTATTTGAAAAATGAAAACTCTTGTCACTACAATAGCGGAAATAAAAATATTACAATATTCTATTATATTATTAGTCCACTTATTAATAATGTAAAAATAAACTAAACAGTAACCTATAAGGAAGTATCATTGCAAGCTTTTGATAAATTTATAGATGAAACTTTGTGATTAATAAATCACACTAAATATATTTCTACAACTCCAAATTTTAGTAACTTTTAATCAATGTTGGTGGTCTAAAGTGGGCTTACTTTAAAATCAGGGTTTAATAAACTCTCCACACACTATAGAGGCAAGGCTGAGTTAGAATTTTGTAGACCCCTGGGCCACAGGTTCTGTGGGCACTGAAAGATATTCCCTATATTTGAACTTAACCTAATACAACTATTGTGTTTCAGACACTGTACTGGGAGTACAAGCAGGTGACACCACGAAGCTCAGAGCGGATGAGAACTCTCCTTTTAGGCAGTGAGTGTCTAAACACAGCAGTACTGAGGTGCCTAATCACTAGGCTGCGGATTTATATGCACTAAATATCTGGTAGAATATGCATTCAAATATGCACTTAAAACTGAAGAAACGTGCAAGAAAAACGGGAAAATATGCACAGTAAAAAAAATAAGGATTACAATAATTAATCAAAAGACAAAATGTCAGAAAATATCAGCACCAAATTATTACAATTAATTTAATGTGATGTATTTTCTCGCATAACCACTGCTGGTGTATTTACATAATTTTATCAGCCACGTTAATTTAGCAGGTAACAACGCACTTATTCACATTGCAATGAGATCTGCTTGGAATGTTACCTTGAAAAAGGTCGATCACAGCCGTCCCATTAGTAAATACATGTAACGCCTTTATGAAGTAAGAATACCAACTTGAAACGTGACTGTTTTGAACAAACTCGGCAAAATATTATTTTACCTTCAGTTGTGAGCGTAAGATCCTCTTGAATTCACTGTGTAAACATGACAGTTTTCACAGTTTGTCTTTCGGCATATTTGAATGTGTAATTCACAACTCAATTAAATAAATACAATTAGAAATTTAAAAAACTTTGTAAAACAACAAATGTATTGCCTTACAAAGAGACCAAAAAACAAATGTATATCAAAAATAATAATCTATAAACACGAATCACGCACTTGCTCCTGAACTTAATAGACGGTCATGTTGTTTGCAACGTTCTACAATCAAGGGGAGGTGATGTGGCTTAGGGAACGGAGGGTGAGGACATATGGCGTGGCTTCAGGAAGAAAGGGTGAGGACGTATGTCGTGACTTAAGAAAAAGAAAGGGGAGGACGTATGACGTGGCTTCAGGAAGAAAGGGGAGGACGTATGACGTGGCTTCAGGAAGGGAGGGTGAGGACGTATGACGNCTTTGTTTACCTACTACTTCCAGTATCTTTGTGACCTAGAACCGGCTTTGTTTACCTACTACTTCCAGTATCTTTGTGACCTCGAATCGGCTTTGTTTACCTATTACTTACATTTTCTTTGTGAGCTCAAACTGGTTTTGTTTACCTGCTAGGGCCTAATTGTAGTATCTCTGTGACCTCGAACCAGCTTTGTGTACATGCTTATTGCATTCTCTTTGTGACCTCGAACCGGCTTTGTTTACCTGTTACTTGCAGTCTCTTTGTGATCTCAAGAGGGTTTTGTTTACCTGTTACATGCCACTGCTACTTTGTGACCTTAAACGGGCTTTATCTATCTACTACTATCGTTTGCCTCAAAGTTCCTTTATTTAGTTATATTTTAAACACAAATTTTAGACTGTATTCTCTACTTGAGGAATTTGAGATCTATATCTACCGTTCAAAATCTCCAGAACAGTCTCGTTCATGTGCCTGGTGATGTTGACAGGAGAGGAAGTGTCCTTAAACCTGTTAACCAGTCTTTGTGAACCGTCATGGAACGCCGCCAGGAACATCTCCAGTACTCCCTGATGGAAACTGGGCTGTAGGAGTCTCCTGTGGGACCTCCAGTCTTTACCTGGAACAACACAGGACGCAGCTTTCTGAATACTAACACTACTTAAATCAAACTATCCTAAACCTAAGAGGAGCGGAAGTATAGAAGAAGTCACCGGTGACTAAGGAGCTATGACTGAAATGGTTAAACAACCCCCTTTTTAGAGAGTTGTTTTTAGGTCGAATCCCCGAAAGGTCTATGTTTTTCTGCTCTTCTTCTTTGGCAGCAGATATGGTAAAATAAATATTGGTTCACAGTTTATTGTCTGTGTGGTACCAAACGTTGGTAGCCCCAATAATCATTATTCATTAACAACCAATGGAGTTGCTTCCTCTATATTTGATACACTATTATCAGTTGGAATATAGAACATAGTTATAGTCGCTCCAGGGAAATGTTACCTCTGATACAATACTACCAGTTGGAATATGGATCATAGAACATAGTTTATAGTCTCTCCGTGGACGTGTTACCTCTGAAACAATATTACCAATTGGAACATAGAACATAGTTTATAGTTTCTCCGTGAACGTGTTACCTCTGAAACAATATTACCAGTTGGAACATAGAACATAGTTAATAGTCTCTCCGTGGAAGTATTACCTCTGATACAATATTACAAGTTTTGCAATCAATCCAACAAAGTGTCTGTTTGTTTTTTTACAGCGCACAGCACGCAAGCATGTGTATTGCCAAGGGCGGTTAACAGCCTTCATTTATCTGTTGAAGGTAAGCGAGTGTTCTTGCCGCTCATCACACATGTATAGTGTGTGAGTGTGTGTGTGTAAACTAATAGTCAAGATTATATTCCTAAATATCGTCCCCGGTGCTGGGCAAGGCCCTCTTCTGGAGGTTCTCCTGAGTTTCCCCTCTTGACGCGTTCCAAGCAAACAAGAAGACTTCAGTTTGACTCGAGTCGTTACGAAACCACCTTGTTCACACCGTCCATGAGACGTGACAATCATCCTAATCCTAGAGATACTCACTGATAGGGATGTGGAAAAAAGTTTGTATTCTTTACTTATCTCACTCGCCTCGGTGGTGTAGTTGACTAACGCGCTAGTCGTGTTGAGCTCGACTGCCGAGGACGGAGAGATCGAGGTTCGAATCTCGGTCGGGTGAACTGAGAGTGATTTTTCCTAAATGGTTTTCCACTCCTCACCCACGCAAATGCGGATTCACTTCCTCTAAATTCGACCTTCTCAAATCCTAATCCATTAGCGTAATTAGTGCTTAAGTGTATAACCCGAACGGGTAGTAAGACGCGGTGCTTAATAATAATAATAATAGAATTTACTCATATCGTTATTTTACTTTCAATACTAGTACTTCTTTTTAGTTTATTTATACCTCTCGAAGTACTGTGAGCGTCCAAAAAAATAAAACTCAAGATTTTGATAAATGTTGACGTTTCATGAACCTCTGAAACAGAAAATAGTATTTTTCGCGATGCGGTCTGTCTGTCTGTCTGTCTGTCTATACCTCGGTTTAGAGCCAAAACCACTTTACCGATCGGACTAAAATATGGTATCTAGGATTTTCATAAGTTTACGTAGAGAAATTTTTGGAATTAGATATCCAACCCTAAAATTAAAGGTAGTTTACTGAAGGGCAAAAAGACATCGACCTATCCCTAAAGTAGTTTCGGTTTTAGGCTGAGATACAGACAAACATAAGGCATCGCGAAAACTACTTTTTTGGTCTCAGGGGGTCATAAAACGTTAATCATTATCAAAATCAAGATTTCCTTTTTTTTTTTTTTTACAATCACAGTATATCTTTCTCCAAGGGCTCGAAAGGAAGTAAAAACATTTCCCCGAATAATATGTCGACACAGATACTTAATATTATCGATACTTTAGTTTCGAAACCACATCCCTAAGTCCCAGGGAGAGGTTCTCAGAGCGGTGACTTAAAGGCCCCTGATACGACTCCTTCAGTATACCTGGCTATGAACCTAGGTGTCCCGGGTTCGATTCCCGGCTGGTACCTTGGATATTTTTATCTTAAGGGGAACTATCCCAATGGTCGCCAGAGGTTGATAAATTAGGTTTAAGTTATGTTTAAGACTCCTACTGACCCACACCTCCATAATAACTATCATCTCATTGCTGTTAGACGTGTAGACAACCTCCTACGATGTAACCTGCGGCAACGCTTTTTGCCACCAGAGCGGCTAATAGTCTACATACAAGGCGACCGCACTGGGTGCCATGTCTCTAGGTCAGTAATGCCACACGCTTAAGAAAAAATAGGTCCTCACATGGCCGTTGAAAAGGGGGAGAAGGGTTTGGAGATCATGGGACAGTATTCTTATGTAAACCTACATGTTCTTAGATTGAAAAATGACACCTAGACACGGGGATCGAACCCGGGACCTTTGAATTAGTAATACAATGCTCTTACCACTTAGCTAAAAATGAGTAGTCGCTTGCCAAGAATCGTTCTTCGCTTATATTTTCAGGCAGAGTCTTTGATGGACGTGCGGAACTCGTCAGCTACATAAAATAAGTGATAGACTCGGGTGGGCTTTATGCTGCCAGTAGTACAATGACAAGGAGAGGAAATCACAAAGAAGCTAAGTGCTATGATTTTCAAAAAAAAAAAAAATCAGCTAAAACTGGTCTCTGTACCAAGGTAAATATTTGCCTAAGAGAGCTAAGTTCAACAATGTAACTTTAAGGTTTAAAATACTGCTCATAGTATTGGAGTTAAATGATGGATCTTCATATTAAATGTTTTATTCTTAATAACTCAAAATGGTTTAAATGGCACACACATCCTTTGGGGTTTACACTCCTCAATTTGTAATAATGCGCATACCATGATGGATTAGATAGAGGAACTATCATAGTTGTTAAATAAAGTTATAGCCGCATTCATATACTATATTCTTTAATTTGTAGCCGACTGTTTCCGCACGTCCACTAACTTGGGCAGGGGATTACTCCTGGATAGCTCAGTGGTAAGTATATTGGCGTACCAAGCCAAAGGTCCGGGTTTGATTCCCGTGTACAAGTTTCATTTTTTAATAGAGGAGTGTAATAGTTATTTAGATGCGGTTGTAACTGTTCTTAACAATTATAATAGCTCAGCTATTTAATATTTTAGCTTCATTAGGTATGGACGGTGTTTATTTAAATTTACTATTCATTTTATATACCAACAGCTAATTGTTAACATTTTTCGTAAAATGAGGGTTACCATGTTTTTTTGACCCGACACCATCAATTATAATATGTGGAAGAGAGAAATTCAAGACGGAGTCAAAGATTGTTGAACATGAATCAGATAGCGGACGATTTTGTCAGAAAAAGTTACAAAGTTGTAAACAAAAAAAAGTTGGCTCAGGATAGACAAAAGTGGAGAGCCCGGAGCGAACCAATCGCAAGATTGATTACCTAATGATGAGTTAAAATAATCTAACTAATTATTTACATAAATACAATCGATGCGGTGTCTGTCTGCTTTTCCAGGGTTCTTTATCACAATTCCCAATACCCTAGAGAAGTGTTCCACAGAAAATTAGACTTGTTAAGTGTACAAAGTAACGTCCCAGTAAGTGGCATGATTAGGAGGGTATATGGGCATATGGGTACAGAGGTATATGGGTACCGGAATATATGGGTACTATCGTTACAGGAGTATATGGGTACTCTCGTTACAGGATTATATGGGTACACGGGTGTATTGTGAACTGTGGAAACATCATTTACCTAATTAGAAATGTATCTAATACCAGGATAACTTCCTATAAATATCTTACAGGCGCGGTCAGTAAACAAATACTTGTAAAGGGTCTAGTCTTTCCCAAATACCCACAATCTCACAACTGTACCACCCCAAATTCCCACAATATCACCACTGTACCACCCCAAATACCCACAATATCACCACTCTACCACCCCAAATACCCACAATCTCACCACTGTACCACCCTTAATACCCAAAATCTCACCACTGTACAACGCCAAATACCCACAATCTCACCACTGTACCACCCTAAATACCCACAATCTCACCACTGTACCACCCCTAATACCCAAAATCTCACCACTGTACAACCCCAAACGAAACAACTCCCTGAGCCTTCACTAACTTTGATAGTTTAGTCATTACTAACTAAAAATAATGGCCTTGAATCTCACTTGGCCCATTCAAGATTAATCTTAAATATAAATGTGAAGGCTGACCTTCATGGGGAGGTGTCTCCAGTCTGTATCCTCCCAGTTCACAAAGTGATAATATATTATTCTCCAATCTGTATCCTCCCAGTTCACAAAGTGATAATATATTATTCCCCAGTCTGCATCCTCCTTGTTTACAAATTGACAATAAGTTCCTCTCCAGTATTTTCCTCCCAGTTCACAAAGTAAACCTATGTTCCTCTCCAGTTTCTATCTTCCAACTGTAGATGTGCGACATGTGTTTATTGCAGAAAGGAGTTAAGTTGAATGTCCTCAGTGGACATACCGGACCACTTTCCCCTCTAGATCCATCCAACCTGTTCCCGAACTGGTTTTGGAAGCAGCCCGCTCAATCCTGATATTAGCACACATAATAAATACCACAAAACAAACGTTACGTGGGTTTTTTTTTATATTAATACGCTGCGTATATTTAAATCTGAGAGTATTTTAGAAATGTCAGAAATTGGGAAATCTCTTGTCGGATGTTGTAACTAATCCCAAAAGTCACAGAAACACTTGTAGTGAGTGGGGCTTTAGTACAGGCAACCACAATCTCTAGCAAGTACGGACCTACGCCTGCAAGTTATCCTACCCGTGAAGCTCTTATCGACACAATCTCATGGGTTTCACGATAACTTATGTTCTTGTCCAAGGCCTTCCTTCATGTTTCAATAAGTTACTTCCTCCATGGTAAATGTTATGTGGAGTCATAGCCGGTGGTTGAAGGTCTGTTTGTAATCTATTGCAGGAACAGTATAGCTAAGGGGTTGTTAGAACTGGTTGTTTAAGGTCTGTTTGTAATCTACTGCAGGAACAGTATAGCTAAGGGGTTGTTAGAGCTGGTGGTTTAAGGTATGTTCGTAATCTACTGCAGGGACAGTATGGCTAAGGGGTTGTTAGAGCTTGTGATTTAAGGTCTGTTTTTATTCTACTGCAGTGACAGTATATCCTAGGGGTTGAAGTCAGAGCTGACTACTGTATAGTCGCGGCAAAATAATAAATCTCCGTGATTAAAGGGGACGGTCGTCCCGGCTAGCGGACAGTAGCTCTGGCTATCGAACACCTGCCCCCTGATAACGGACAGTCAGCAGTCCGGCTATCAGACACTCATTCTGGCTAGTGGGCAGTGTCCCCCGTCTAGCGGACAGTCACCCCAGTTAGTAGACAGTCGCCCGAGCTAGCGGACACCCCCTGGATAGCGCACAGTATCTCTGGCTACCGGACAGCTGCCTCCGGATAGTGGACAGTCAGCAGTCCAGCTATAAGACAGTCGTTCTGGCTAGCAGACAGTGTCTCCCGGCTAGTGGACAGTCACCCCAGTTAGCGAACAATCGCCCCAGAGAGCGGACAGTTACCCCAGCTAGAAGACAGTCACCCCAGATAGCGGACAGTCAACCCAGCTAGAAGACAGTCACCCCAGATAGCGGACAGTCACCCCAGCTAGTGGACAGTCACCCCGGTTAGCGGACGGTCACCCCAGCTAGCGGACAGTCAACCCAGCTAGCAGACAGTCACCCCGGTTAGCGGACAGTCACCCCGGTTAGTGGACAGTCAACCCAGCTAGCAGACAGTCACCCCGGTTAGCGGACAATCACCCCGGTTAGCGGACAGTCGCCCCGGTTAGCGGACAGTCACCCCGGATTGCGGACATTCAACCCAGCTAGAAGACAGTCACCCCAGATAGCGGACAGTCACCCCGGATAGCGGACACTCAACCCAGCTAGAAGACAGTCACCCCAGATAGCGGACAGTCACCCCAGATAGCGGACAATTACCCCAGATAGCGGACAGTCACCCCAGATATCGGACAGTCACCCTAGTTAGCGGACGGTCACCCCGGCTAGCCAATACACCTGTTTTCCATTGAGGGGATGGGTCATGCTATGATTCACTGTGAGAGGAGTAGATCTCATATGGTTTATTTAGTGACGTCACAATGACTTGTCTAGAGTGAGCCAAGTGTATGTAATTTGAGATTGAACGAGCTAGTGCACCGAATTATAAAATTGGTCAAACAAGAAATACTACAATAATTATGTAGTAAAAAATAGCTTAATAGAGTTCGACTTAATAAAGGGTTATTATTTAACTATAAAGGCAGAAAGATTAATGCAAAAGGTGAACCCCAACATGAATTAAAACTATGAATAGCCAGCCTATAGTCATCACAGTGTAGCCAAGTTTGAGAGTCTTGGATAGGGAATCTACAGGGTTCTAACCATTGAGCTAGCTATAAGGTGAGTGTGGTTACTCACCATTGCTTGTAACGAGTCCTGTTCCCAGGAAGTTGTCCAGAAGCTTATAAAAGAAGGACTTGTCCGTGTGTTTGCTGCTGGACAGGATCGGCTGCAAATAAACCAAATTGGTTTCACAGCTGGTACTATAGAAGTAATTCATTCTGTTCACTTAGACTACACAGCTTAGGTCCTTACTATCCAGAACACTGTCATGATAGCTTAATGATCAAATAGATCAGATCTAGGACCAGGTGAATGAAAGGCAAGAGTATGGTAATTAGTCAGTTATTAGTATTTGAATACTCATTGCAGTAGTTCTTAGCTGTTGAATATTCAGTACAGTAGTTCCCAGCTGTTTAGTGTTCAGCGCAGTAGTTCCTAGCTGTTGAATGTTTAGTACAGTAGTTCCTAGCTGTTGAATGTTTAGTACAGTATGTGAAAAAAAAATGAAAATGTCCTCTTTTTATGAACAACAAAATGTATGGGATATATTTTTTCAAAAGTTAATTTATGCTAAATAAAATAATGATAATACAGATTACCTCACTTTTTCCATTCATATTTATAACCTATCATCTGTCTCTGAAATAGAATAACTCGTTAGTACGCAGACTCTATGACCTTGGGACTACTGGGGGGGGGGGGGGT
>CABFWO010001349.1:22308-48043 GCA_902155825.1 Timema genevievae
GACCCGGTACAGTCTAGTTTACAGGCGCTAGGCAATATTATTGTATGTTGGTTCATTGAGAGCTAGGAAAACTTATCATTTTGACATTTTTATTATTATCGATAGGTTTAGCACACTTGCTACTAACGGCCTAATTTAATTGGTAAGATCATAAACTATATATATATATATATAACTGATATGTTACTTCAATACTTCAATATTATCAAAGTAGACCTTTACAAATAAGAATCACCATTAGCGTGGAGAGAGGATAAGAAAACCACAACAATAAATCACTTGTTAAAACCACCCTCAGTTCACTCAGCCAAGATTCGGAGCCTCCTCGTCAACAACTAACGAGAGCTATCTGCTCGCTCGCTCACTCGCTCGCTCACACGCTTGTCAGTATGGCCGAACCCTTACACGAAGGCTACACTCACTGATTCACTCTGACCCACTTGCTGGACACTCTGATCCACTCGCTGTACACGCTGGCCCACACACTGGACGCACTGGACACACTGAACACACTAGCCCACACACTGGACGCACTGAACACACTGAACACACTAGCCCACACACTGTACACGTTGGCCCACGCACTGGACAGGCTGGTTCACACACTGGACACGCTGGCCCACACACTGGACACGCTGGTCCACTCACTGATCACCCTTCCCACTCCCGAGCATGTTATCCCAGACACGCCAGTCCACTCACTCAGCTAGCCCCATCTTGGACTGGAGCTTCTCTAGCTATCGCCGACCGTGTATATATAAAGGGATAGTAGTTAATAGTCTAGAATACTGGTTTAGAATTAAATTAATCCAAGATCTTTTGGACGTGTCCCTTTTCTTTCAATTACGCTCCTCACCCCCCTCCGTCACCTCTAAGTGAGACTGACTGCATGTATGCTAAACAAGTATAGCGATAGAACGGACATAGAATGCAGTTAAGGTAAACAAAATAGAGGCGCGTCGGCCCTGCTGTCAGACACTCAGATACTAATCTCGTTAGAAAATATAATATTCATTTGACTGATTGATTTAAATAGTAGCCATTGTATACAATTTTATAATACAGCGAAATATAACAACATTATTTCAATGATTTAAAAAGTTTAAAGTTATTTTTAAAAAATCAACCATAACTTACGTGAAAATGTGTACTTCTGAGATTAAAGCAAAAGGTTAGAAATCTATATCTAGCCTTCCTCTAACAGATAAAGTCATGTTTTGATATGGTCACAACATAAAATTTCAAGATAATGTGGGATTGTTTTATAAGGTTTTATATATACTATCAGACATTTTAAAAATCAATTTAAACTTGAAATTTAAACTTTTGGTCTAACCTTTAGTCTACATTTTGGAGATAGCCATATTAAAAAATATCAACCTGCTTCATAAATAATCCTAGATTTCTAAATGTCTGCTCTCTCATACAGACTGTAGTAATGGTCTGCTACAGGTCGTCAACCACAAGTTAACCACCCCATTTCCTAGTTGCAATAGCCCTATAATTTTAGGGAATATACAGATCACACCTTCAATATGATATTTAATTACTGTTTGCCTTAACTCAAAGGGTCATTTTCCTTTAACAAGCTAACCAACGTTCACCGAAATAGGGACGGGCGTCACCCATCCAGCCGTCGTTGCCATGGCAACAGTTCAAGCTGCCAGCTAGGTTTAGGAACGACGCGCCTGCGCGAGAGAGACAGCGAGTGGAAATTGTGGTAAGCCAAAATATGACGTGTCGCGACTACATGATTTCGACTGTTGCTAGACGCTCACTGTCGACGCTTATTGGACCTTGATGACGTCATTTCAAGAAAACTCCTCCCTCCACCTAAATCCCCACTCGGACACACATGGCTGAGGCTGCTAGTACTGGAATAAGGAACTTTTCGAGTTGAAGCAGTGGAAACCAAATCGTCCTGAAGAAGCAAGGGCGGCCCGAGGTAAATTTTGTACCTGGGCGGGATTGCTTTTTGGCGCCCCCTTATGTAACGGGGGATAATAGAATAGTATGAAGATAATCCCCAAAACTAACAACTCTAAACCTAACGTAGCGCCCGGCCCCCGCCCCTGTAAGGAAGACCGGAAGGGGAGAAAATTAATAATCACATATTTTCGTAGTTCGGGCTAGTACAAGTAAGGATGTGGGCCTCAGGATTTGGACTGGGATTATTTATCCTTACTTTATACTTTATGGACGGAGTCAGTCCTAGAATTTATTATATTATTCCTCATGTGTTTCTGTATCATTTGTCACCTCAATAGGCGGGAACCTTAAGTTGTTCTGCTTCAGTTATTATGTATTTATGTTAGTAAAGTCAGCAGTTGGGGTTGATGGGAGATCTTAAGCTTATTTATTTTCCAGTTATATGTATATTTAATTTTAGAAGGTTCAGGAGATCTAATTATCTTATGTTCATTTTCTATTTTCAATTTTGAAGGATCTCATGATGTTAGCTTTGTAAAGTAAATCGTCAATCAAAATAAATTACTCATTAATATGTTCCAAGTAAATGTAAAGTTTCGCTCTTATATCTCAGACGTGGGAGGTATTTTTTCGGTGCTTTACTTGAAGTGCTTTACTTGAAGTACCTGTCACCCTCAAGGTAGATAGATTTTGTTTCTCTCTTCAAGACCTTAGTTTGGATTTAGTCCTAAATAGATCCGGTTGTGGGGATCCTTAGATCAAGGCTATATTCAGTGTTAATAAGCCCTTGACGATAGGTGTGACCCTTAAGGCATATCCTTTATAGACAGTCTCATATAGACTACGCTTGTTCCTTCGGGAAAGTTACTGAGTTAGATTCTGGAGGCGAGCGAGTAAAATTCGTGCTACTTTTGTTCGTGATGCATGTGTAATGCTTTAGCTTTAAAGCCAAGAGGTTATTCTCTGTAAGCTTTGATCTATTAAATACTTTGCTTTGGTTTTTCATATTTTAAATCTGCATTCTGATTTAATTTATTGACTTTGTGATTTTTCCCCCCTTATAAACGAAGCCATCCTCTTCCCTAATTTAAGGACCATTGGTCGGGGATAGGGCAAATAAAACCTCTAAGTAAACCTAATGTTTGTAAATTACAATAAGACTAATCACGTGACTGTGCCACGAACACAAATATATTTTGGACAACATCAGGATTTATTATATTAATTAAACTTACTGTTTACATGCAGTTAATGAACGAAGGTTTTTGTTAATTCGATGTTCACTTAAGTTAAGTGTTAATTAATTTTTTTATAGAATTGATAACACTTTTGTGAATGAGCCGAATACTTTTTATTTTATCTCGATCCCACAGAGAAAGAAGTATCGTGATCACAAAAAAAAAATTGAACTCGAAAATTTAAAAAACGTTGACATCCCCTGAAATCTAAAAAGCTGTTTTAGCGATGCCGTCTTTCTGAATCTCGGGCTAAAGCCGAAATTGTTTTACCAATCGGACTAAAACCTGGTATCTTGGGTTTTAATAGGTTCCCCAAAGGATATTTTTAATTAGATATCTAACCCTGAAATTAAGGGTAGTTTACTAAAGAACAAAAGGAGAAAACTATATATTTATCAAAATATGCTTTAATGGTTTTAATTAAATTTTGTACCTAGACACTGTTTAGTATTAAAAACAAAATGGAAACTACGATTTGCCCAAGAAATGAATTTAGGGGTTCTTCATACAAGCATAAATTTCCAATTTGTATCCAATCTCCGAAAATATTTCAGATACTAAATAACTTATCATTGTAAAGTTGTAGCACTATTGAAAAGAAAATTTTGTATTTGAATTTTTTTTTATATAAAATCAATAGTTTATTAGCTATAGTCAAATACAAATTATATTTGCATGGAGGCTTTTGAAAATTTAACTGGATTAAATATAATTTTTAGTGGCCAGAGATGTCCCTCTTTCACTATGCTTCTGTAACAGTGTTTATTTCGTTTATGATACTTGGTGGAGTGTTTCTGCAACAATTTAAAGGGTCTATTTTATTTGTTTTATTTCGTTTTAAAATTATTATTATTATTATTACGATATTTAAATGTCTTTCTTATAAGATAAAAAAGAGATAAATTCTGTGCGGCCCATCGTACTATTTTTTTTAATACTGAAAAAGTTATTTAGACAATTTTTGGATCTATTTGAATCGGAGTTGTAGTAAAAATTTTAATTAAAATAATGTCCCTCCTAAATATAGTATTATGTTTAATTAAGAAACTGAGCATTTACTGGCTAGTGTTTGCTTATGTTCAGTTTATGTTATATAATTACTGTACCTAGTGATTATTGAGGGTAGAATTAATAACAATATGTGTCCTCCACAGTTGGAAAGTCAGGGACGTCCTTGCTTTGATTCTTTCCTTGTTCCTGTCTAAAAGGACGCAGCCAAACAATTATGTAATTCGCAGATCTGAAGATGGCGGTGTTCCCATTCATAAAAACGAAAAAGAGAGCGCGATTAACAATCTCCCACACAACGGTGCCTTGAACGTGTGGCCAATCAGGTTATATTTACCTTGTAGCGGAGCATTGCCCTTACGTAGTCAATATATTCATATATTAGTTCCGTTAAGAGATACAACTTTGTTTAGGAAGAAATGTATTCGACGATGATCGCCTGTAACTTTTATAATGTGAGATGGTTAGAGATAGGGTAAATTCGCTTTTGCGAAAAACGCGAAAAGAAAAAAAAGGGTCGAAAATAGGGTATTTATAAGTTTTCTTTGCGTTTCATGGCATTTGAAAGTGTTAAAAGCGATTTTTATTTCGCGAAATAACGCGAAAAACGTGATTTTGAGAGTATTTTAGCTAAATTATTATATTTAGCGAAATAGACGCAAATTCCCTGAAAATGCTGAGAATTTCTATAAAACGATGTTTTTCAGCGGAAATAAGTGATTAAAAAAATCATTGAGTTTCACTCGTCTGTGTGCTTCAGCTTGGGTTTTACTTGCATCCTGTGACTTCCACAGCCCATCCGGCTAATCGCCACATTCCGTTAGTCGTTGCTTTTATCATAAATCCTTTGTGTAGGCCCTAAAAACATTGACGAAAGACATTTTTACCTATTTTGCTACAAAATGCTAAATTATGCCACAAAACGCTAAATTTCCAATAATTAATGCTAAAAAAAAACTGAAAATTAATGCTATTTTACCCTATCTCTAGTGATGGTTAATAGTAATGAACTACTACTAAGTACATCATGTTAAGAAGTATATCATTCTCTTATCGTTACTTATGTATTAATATTTTTCTTTGGATTTCAAGTTGAAATACATCTTACTAATATTATAAATGCGAAAGTTTGTGTGTTTGGATGTTTGTTACTCAATCACGCCAAAACTGCTGAACGGATTCGAATGAAACTTGGTATATAGGTAGAGTATGTCCGGGAATAACATACAGGACTATTCCTAACCTTTGATTTTACATTAATTTTACAATACTAATGTTTAAACTTTTCGTATATAAGAGATATATTGTGATTTTAATTTTACGGGTGAATATGAATGTGATTATAGTTAAAATGTTAAAGTAAAGATAGCATAATACGGAAATATTATTTACAGCTAGAGCTGAGAAAAACGCATAGATATTTAAAAAAAATAAAGTTTGATTTATGATTAAAACAGTTAAGTTAAAAATTAAAAGATTTTATCAATTATTGCGGGCGAAACCGCGACGGGTAAAAGCTAGTTTTATAATGATTTCTATTTGGATTTCAAGAAGATATTTCTCCTTGGTGATCAAATTAGACAGAAAACGAATTAATTCTACATTCAAAAGTTACATTCTATTCTTAGAGAATAACAATTGCTCACATGGTTTAAGAAGTCAGTGTTGTGATATTTGTCAACATTTAACAAATATACCCTAGGCATGGCCTATTTTATCGATTGTTGAAATTTAGAAATTATAATTACTTAAGATGAGATAGTAAACGAAAAATATTTCGAGTGGTCGTCATATTGAAACAGATAACTAGATGGGAAAACAATTTCGGCCTAATTCTAACAAATTTCGTTGAAATTGGGCCATGCAGTTGACAGTGGTTGCGTAGCAAAGATCCAGACAGACAAAATGCAAAATGGACAAGTTAAAAAAGAATTTCTCTTCGCTTGGTCAGTTATATTATTTAGGAGCTTATCTTAGCTCGCAAGAACATAGCCGGATTTTTCACAGCTGTGCTTGTAATGTCTCGTCTAAAACCAGTCGTACCCACAATCTCAAGACGTATTGTGATTGTTTTTCTGTTTAAACAAGGACTGTCAACAATGAAGTGTCGAGAGAAGTAATTTAAATCAATATGACTTCATCATCAATGTCATTAAAGTTTACAAATACGAATTAAATATAATCAAATTAATATATAAAAAAGTTATCAACATTAATCTTATTAAATAACTTTAAATACAACACCTTTTCTTCATATTTTCACGATCTGTTATTCTCGACCAAATAATTAATTAGTTTATTTAGTTGAATACAGTAGTGCAACTGTATTAATTTGTTTCCGAGTGGCTGAACGCAAGACAACGCAAGAGATGGATGATGTTCATCTCTTACCGACAATTCCAACATGCGACTGCGCTCTTGTGAGTCTACTATATTTCCATATGTGCAAAGAGGTTCTATAGTATTTTAGATCAGCATTATTCAAATTGCACTCCACGGAGTCCTTAATCTCCGCCAAACTTATCTCAGGTTCCGTAAGGTAAATTTACATTATTCTTTATTTGTTTTTCGCACTATAAAATAGCACAATTAGTTAGGATAATCAAATTTTTTTTTTTCAAATCTGGATAAAAGACATTTGACAAACGTGCAGTCATGTGATGTTTTCCGTTTGTTTTAGGCTTGTAAAATTTAACTGTCATCATTGGACGCACATAATATCAGTGAACACATTTATGTGAAAGTTTTAATTTTTTTTTTCTGGTGCACGGGCTACTTCGGTTTAAAAAGTTTGGGAAACCCTGCTTTAGAATAAAATGGTTTTGTTTTAAACATATATTGTTTAAAATCAATATATTTAGAATAAAACGAAAATTGTATTTGTTTGAACTTAATTGAATTAATAATTGCTGCTTCTCTAAATCATAATATTGCTATACAAATTCATTCAGAAAATCTGCAGTAGTAAACATAGATAAATAGATAGATAGATATTATATATAAATAGATATATGGGTTGATAAATAGATCAGCAGGGCCGTGCCAATGGAAGGTTTTGGGGGTTCAAAGCCCTCCCTGCCCCGAAATAATTAGACTAAGTTAAGAATTTAATTGTAATATTATACTTTGGATTTCTAAGGGTGTTGTTAGCTCTTTAATTCAAGGGTTGAGGAGTCAAATTGGGCTTAAGTTTGACTGTGACTGAATTCTCAAATCTATAAAATTATTTCACTTATTACGACCAAACTTTCCAAGAAATGTCAACTCTTTCTAGTTCCATTCCAACTCTGGAATTTCCAAATCAGCTAATCCCTTACTTTGGTTTCCCAACTGGCCATCCAAACCTTGGTGTAAAGAGGGGCTATTTCAGAGAAAGTAACAAGGTACAGTTCACCAGATAGCACAAATATTTATTTGTTTATGGTATGTCATAAAGATGCCATAAATCATAAATGTGACAAATAATTATTTCATATTTGTATAAACATAGCATGAGTTGGTTCCAAAGTGTTAAGACTGACTTTTTGCTAATAATTTACAAATAATTGAATCTGAAAAAAAAACTTAAACCCTAAAAATATTTAGTAATGCAATGTTTAGTGAAAGAAATAGTTTAAAACCTATTTACAACAGGACACAGTAAACATTGCATGCGGAAAGAATGTGAACTACTTGAAGAATGAAAGGGGAGACCAATTATACACGTCATCAGTCGTTATCTTGAGGTACACTCTGGTCAGCTTACCGAGGGGGGCGCGTAAGTTCGATAGTTTAGGACTTTCAGTAATTTTATGTAGAATGTTTTTACTTTATTTTTATATTTTTTGACAAACAGTGGTA
Organism: Timema genevievae; assembly: GCA_902155825.1. Lineage (NCBI taxonomy): Eukaryota > Metazoa > Arthropoda > Insecta > Phasmatodea > Timematidae > Timema > Timema genevievae. The sequence goes on from CABFWO010001349.1 coordinate 30,324, forward strand.
CATAAAGTGTTTTAAAAATGGCTTCAAATAATCGTGCTAAACCAACTATTCACAGTGAGATGTGAAGTTATTGTAAATGTAACTTATATTTTTGAGAGTGAAAAACTATGGAAATTATAAGCACCCTGTTGAAAGAGTCACAAAACGTGCAGCAGAAGCTACAGGAAAATTAGAGCGTACCATTTGTAAAATTTGAAAGGAAAGAAGTTTGGCAAGAGGGACACAAACAAAACTTTCAACTCAAGGAAAAAAAGCTCTAACCCAGCAGCAGAAAAATTGTTTTGATGATTTTGACTTGTGTAATTCGACAACTTATACAGAGGTTACACATTGTTAAAAAGGGATTACCAGCTTTAAATAAATTATTAGCATTAGTAAAAGAATAAATACATTTTACTGGGAGCAAAGAAACATTGAGAAGAGCATTGAAAAAATGTGGTTTGAATTTAAAAAGTGTTAAAATAAAAGACTAAGTTTAATGGAGAAAAAAGAAGTTAAGAAAAATGAGAAAAAATGATAAATTAGGGGACCAAAAACGTCTTGTGGTATATCTTGATGAAACATGGATTTATCCCTCATACAGTGTGAGTAAATGTTGGCAAGACCCAGAAACAACAGAGTGTTGATAAATGATGATGCAGGACAGAGGTGGATTTTTTTCCATGTCGGTTCAGAGCAGGGATTTGTATCAAATGCATTTCTTATTTTCAAATAAAAAACAAAAAGTGGTGATTATCACAATGAGATGAATTTCCAACATTTTTCTAAGTGGGTGAAAGAAAAACTTATCCCCAACCTTTCTCAAAATAACCTAATTGCAATGGACAATGCACCGTATCATACTGTTAAAATAAATAGGCCATCAGCGATGGGATCACGAAAGGTTGAAATGCAGCTGTGGTTAGACACAAACAGTATTGCATATGAGGAACAGATGATGAGAAGTGAGTTCTTGGAGCCAATCCGCTACAGATGTTAGTTTCCCATATTTTACATAGATAATTCATTTGAACAACATGAGCACAGTGTTATCAAGTTACCTTCTTACCATTGTAATCTTAACGCTATAGATTTGATTTGTAACATGGTGAAATTACGAGTCATGGCCAAAAATGTTGCTCAAAGCAAATAAAACATTTAACAAAAGAAGCAATCAATATTATCATTGAGAAGGATTTGGCAACAGATTATATTACACGTTAAGAAAGAAGAAGCCGATTACTGGAAAAATGATGGTCTGGTAGTGGAAGAGATAGGACAAATTTTTATTTATTTTGGAGATGAAAGTGACATTCACAACAGTACTACTTCAAGTAGCTATCTTAACAACACTTGACCTACAAATATCAGGGGTTGAGGAGTTTATTTAGTATTTAAGGTAAGTCATGTCACATTTGCCATTTGGCCCTTCGCCTTTCATACTTTAGAGCGATCGCAGTGATTGACCACGAGATGCTTTGTTTTCTGTGTTGAGTATTACACGTAATTGATAGAGTTTTTAAGAAGTTAACATATACTTAAAATGTTATGTTGTAGGCTCTCCTCCCCTCCTAGAAACATAATAATCATTGTTGAAGCAAACATTTTGTGTTCAGAGTCAGAGAGAGACAAATAACTAAGCAGCAGTTGAAATTTGAACACCAAACATTTCGGATGCTTGACGTTAAAATGTTGTTTGATAGGGTATGTTTGTGCACATAGATTTAATTTGAATTTTACTTGAGTTTATGCTTGTTGGTTGGATAATGAATATAAATACTTACTGAATAACTTGCGAAGAGCTAAATTTATTTATTTGAGCATTTTTTATGGTTAAGTAGGCCGTGGATTTCAGTTAATATTTTTAAAATAAGAACTGGAGCAGTCTGGTCTAAAAAGTAAGGTATCTTTCTTTAATGAATTATTTCGTCAAAAGGAACAAAAGCTAATTTAAATTCAACAAATGAATCATTATTGCTAACTGAATCAATTCCAACTGTATCCACAAAAACCACCAAATCGGAAGAAATTCTCAAGAATCCTGATAGTATTGAATGTGATATAGGATGGTTTGTCTTTAAGGCTAATTTGACTGATTTAATGAAAGGCCAGCTTCTGACGTCACTATGTGTTCCTCCAGCAATCTAGAATATTATCAGTTTCCCATAAATTCCAAAAATTATTTTTGAAAATAGGAAAGGGAAAACAAAAGAGTGTAACTATTGATCAGCTCAGCAGTGAACGTTAACGCCAAACTATAAGAAAGAAGAGCTAAATCGCGTTCTGTGTTTGAAACAGTGATCTTTGGTGGAAGGCAGGAAATTACTTTGCGTGGTACGAATGAGACAGGAAGTTTAATGAAAAAGAATTTAGGTATAATAATGGGAATTTTCACGCCTTATTGAGATTACGTGCGCATGCTGGTGAATCAGTTTTGCGAAATCATATAGAAACCGGAGCAATTAATGCACAATATACTAGTTCAAAAATTCAAAATCAGATTATTGACATTTGTAGTTGCATAATCCAAGAAAAAATTGTGCAGGAAACAAACAATTCCGAATGTTGTACAGTGTTGGCTGATGAAACCACAAATATCGCTAGAACAGGACAATTACTATCGTTGTGTGTGCGCTCTATGGACTTAGAGGAAAACAAAGTGTGTGAAGATTTTCTTTAATCTGCACCGGATCATGATTTAACAGGACAAGGACTTGCACCTTTGATCAAAACAAGCTTCAAGCTTCAAGCTTCATGGTATTGCTTGCAAGTACTTGGTTGACCAAGGGTATGATGGAGCAACAGCCATGAGTGGTAACTTACATGGCGCGCAAGCCTACATTCGTAAAGATTATCCTATGGCATTATACACACACTGTAGGGCGCATTCACTAAACCTTACACTTGCCGATTCATCTGCGCTTCCAGCTATTAGAAATAGTATTGGAATAATTCAGTCTGTAGGAACTTTCTTTCATTCATCTGCACAACGCAATGATGTTTTAAAACAAGCTATAAGTGAAATCTTACCTGATTAAAAGCACAAAACGTTCATAGCTATGTGTGAAACACGATGGGTTTATAAACACAAAGCGTTTTGCGATTTAAGGAACTTTATTCTGCTGTGGTTCATTCCCTGGAGAAGTTGGAAGAGTTCAAAAATAAGGAGATATCTCAAAAAAGCACGCCATTTGAGAGTTTTAGAAAATATATTCTTTCTCATACACTTGTAATATGCGAAGCATTTCAAATGGTTTCATGTTATCTTGTATCTGCATGTGATTGTGTGGAAAATGGGGTTTCTGTTCCTAACACTATCTGGAAGGATGTGGATAGAAAGTTTAGTCAACTCTTTATTTCAACGTGCCTCTTGATGGTAAATATAGGTTCAGAAATTAAGATACCACGAATAATATCGAAATAGTTATACAGACAACTGACACACCATTGGAATATTTCAAAAGGAAATTATTTCTTCCATTTATTGATCATGTATGTGCACACCTAAAAGATAAATTTCAAAATCACAAGTCTGTAATTACATCTCTGCAAAAATTAATTCCAAGCCATTGGGTTGATTCAAACCAACCAGAACCAAACGAATGTGTTGAGTGTTACAGTTCTCTGTTGCCTGAGCCTGCTATATTCATCACAGAATTAAATATCTGGAAGTTGAAGTGGGCCAAGAAAAAGTCAACTTAAAGACTATCGTGTGCACTTGATAGTCTAAAGAGTGAAATGAGGAGTTATTTCCAAACATAAAAAAGCTACACCAAATATTTGCAACTCATCCGGTTTCAACTGCAGCACCAGAGAGAATCTTTTCAACTCTCCAAAAACTAAAGACTTATCTGCTGAATTCGACTCGAGAAAGCAGATTAACTGGACTAGTTTTACTATCAATATACTACAGCATTCCTTTATACTTTAATGCAGTAGTGTCACGGTGTGCAAAGTTGGCCAGGAGTGAACATTTTATGCTGTAAAGGTTAGATACATAGAATAATATTACAGTAAATGAAATAATAATAAACTTATACATAATAAAGTTGGCAGTACTATATTTATGAGGCAGTAACTACAAGCAGAGAGAGTTACCTTTTACGTCTCACTGGTGTCAGAATTAATATTAGCTCAGTTGTTAGCGTTTCTACTTACTGTGTTTAGTGTTCAGGGTTCAATTCATAGCAGGGATATAGTATATATCATTGATGAATTTACGGTCTTGGGTCTGGATGATATATATGTTATAGAATTAAGTTAGTATGCAAGTTGTGTTGCTGATATATAATCACTTTTCAATGTGTTCAAAAAGTGAAAGTTAAATCCTTCACTTAAATAGAAGCAGTACAATTAGTATTGCTCTCTTTTAGGCTCCTACCATGCAGAACCCCCCACCCCCAAATACATTTCTGGCTACGGCAGTGGATAAATGGATAGATAAATGGATATATAGATGGATAGATAGATTGATAAATAGATAGGTTGATGGATAGATATATTGATAGATGGATGTGTAGATATATTGATAGATTGATAGATGGATGGATGGATGGATAGATGGATAGATGGATAGGTAGATAATAGTACCACTTTCTCTCTTCACGTAGTCTAAGATACTAGACAGCCTATACCACAACGGCCAAACAACGCTGGTAATATGATAGATATATCATCACCATTTACACTGAAGGCGCAAACAAGTGCTATAATAATAATTATGCTAAGTAAATCCCCTGTCTAGATATAGCATTGCTCACAACGTTAATACGCTCACCATTGGCTTAGAAATCTTCACTCTAAAGTGATTCTATGAATTGTGTTTTGTGCTATAGCAAATAAAGCTAATGAACGATAATAGCCAGTACGCATGCGTCAGACCACCTTTTAGCCTTGCAAATACCATACAGTCCCAAGCACACGTTTGTTGATTAAGTTATAATTTTGTTTAGAGAAGGTATTATCTCCTATATGAGGTAACCTGTTTACAATTATTATAAGCTCAGTTTATTTTCATTTACTCTTGTCTGATGCTAAGAGAGTTTGGGTCTGACAAACCAAAATGGCGTTTGTTACATTGCACAGTAAATTATTGTCACTTCGTATCTGTTAATTTTACCTTGAGAGTGAAAACATTCGATAATACTTTTTATTATTTGTTCAAATAACATTTTCATTTCAAGGGTGTGACTGGCAACAAATTGTTTCGCGTATGGCCAGTTACAATAGAGGATTTTATGGAAATATAAGATCATTATGTATCTTTTGAAGGACATTCAAACCCCTATGTATAGTCCGACAAAAGAGTAATTTTCCGTAGGGGTATACAATGTATGGTCTTTGGATAAAGTGCTCGCCTCAATACCTGATGTTCGTGGGTTCAAACCCGGCTGGGGTTGACGGATTTTTATTGAGCGATAAAAATCCGTAGCACAACTTCCCTCGGAGGGGAAGTAAAGCCGTTGGTCTTATGTCAATTGTGGCATGTTAAAGGAAGGTATGTGAAAATAACTTTCCCGGCAACATTGATAGGCCCTTTCGTTCTTGCTCATAGAATTTCTCGTGTGCTGATATAATCAGTCGATTCACAAAGTGCACGTTAAATACCTTGAATAAATAAATAAAAATGTAATGTATAGTCTGTATCTAGAGAAGTTAGACTTGGGGGGGAGGGGGGGGTATGTGTTACATAGCCAGCTCCAAGAGTGGCTCGTTGTGAAAATGTGACATCCCACACGCCACTGAACAAACACTCCTGTCGATCTCTACGAGTGGCAGTTGAATGTTGGGAGGAAGGTAGGACATCTTTGTCTTTAGTTTTGGGTGAAACCTTCAACGACTTTGTCAATAAATTACCATTATTAGAGTCAACACAGGGAGGAACCAAGGTCTAGAGCTGAGCCGGCGTACCAAGTGACAAGCTGACGTGATCAGCGTCAACAATAGCTTGGAGGAGTGGTTAGAGCGCCTGACTCACTGCTAGCTGGGGGGTCAAGTCCTGTCTGTCAGCAATCAGCATTGCGTGCTATCCGAGTCATCTCTGTCAGCAATGCGTGTTATTCGTTTCACCTGGCACAATTATTCCTCTTTAGTCCCGACTAGTTAATAGTGCCAACACGTAACGATGTCAACTGGATTAATCTGTAACTTTCTCTAAGGCGTTTGGCACTAGAACCACCTGGTGCAACAAGACTACAGCACCACGACTCGCCTATAGAACCACCTGGTGCAAAACTTTATAGAACCTCTAACATAATACTCCAATAATGAGGAATCGGACTCGAAGAAGAGACCCATAACAGTTGGCTCAACAACAACAACAACAACAAAATTGGACAAAATCTTTTGTTTCTAAAACCTCACTTATCAAGTGATTCCGTCCTTTCTGACCACACGACTACATAACCAGGGGGGTATTTAATACTCTGCCGCCCAGAGGCACTAGATAATTTGCTGCCCACGTTTCCTACCTTAATGTTTAACCTTCTAAATCCCCTCCTTACGCTGACATATATACCATATACACTAGTGCTTCCTGTGAAGTGACAGATTAAAAGGGCTTACGTAATTTATTATAGTGAGGTTTTAAAAGTAGTAAGAATCTAAGCAAAGACTTAAAAAATTGAAATAAATACTTTTACACTATCACAACACAGAGATTCAAATATTATATAATTTAAAAATATAAAGTCTGTATCAATATACTGTAGAATATGTTATTACAGATAAAATATTGCCACGTACACAATAAGGAAATAGTACATAATATCTTTCACCTTGATTTCTGCTGAGTGAACTGGTCTTTGATGCCAGACAAATCCCCGTTATCCAATAACTGACCTTCAATTAAGACGATTGTGAGTGAATTAAGGTGACACACTGTCATCTTGGTACGCAGATAAGTAAACTACAACAATCACACACACGATGAAGCCATAAAATTATTTTAACTGGCAGAATTTTTTTTCATTCAAAATTTGCCGCCCCTAAAATTTTCCGCCGTAGGCGCCTGCCTACTAGGTCTATGCGTAAATCCGTCCCTGTACATAACCTCATTTTATCAGCTGTTCGAATATCCACCATTTTAATTTCACCATCTTCCGCTTCGGTGGTCGCATGGTCTAAAGCGCTGATCTCGCATTAGACTAGACTGCCGATGATGGGTAGATCAAGGTTTGAATCTCGGGAGGGTGTACTGAGGGTGGTTTTTCCTAAATTATTTTCCACGCAAATGCGGGTACGCTTTCTCTAAATATAACCTTCCTAATCCATAAAATCACCATCGTAATTAGTATATAAGCGTATAACCTGAACGGGTAAAGGACGTGGTTCTAAAAAAAACTCACTATCCCGCCTTTTCTAGCTATGTGACTTCATAACCTCTCTCTATCAGCTGTTTAGTATCCGCCATTTTAAACTCGCTATCCCGCCCTCTCTAGCTATGATGACTTCATAACCTCTCTCTATCAGCTGTTTAGTATCCGCCATTTTAAATTCGTGATCTCTCCTTTTTCTCCCCGAATGTCACGTATAAAACTTCAAAAGAGAGAGAGCTAAAACAAAGGGATCAGAAAAGAGAAAAGGAAGGCTAGCGTTGGGGGGATATTAAGCTTCACTCCGCCACATTATCCTCTGAGCTCCCTTCTCGTTATATTGAAGATTTAAAGGAAAAGTTAAGAGTCTCGTAGCGTTTAGGAGGGAATCCTTCTTGATCCTGATTTAAAAACTGGGTTTTGATCTCAACCCTGAATCCGTTATCTAAGAACATATATTCGGCCAAAGCAAACCCAAACGTGATTATTGATCCAACAAACCCATTTGACTTCGTGTCACTGCTGATGAGAGCCGGAAGATGAGTCCGCGGTTCCAAACCAGATAGTACAAGTAGTGTCAAGCTTTTTATCACCGCTTCTTACTATCCTTTTAGTATACACGCATATGTACTAACTACAATAATGTGCTAGGGATGAGAAAAGTTGAATTTAGAGAAATTGTACCCGTATTTGCGTGGAGATAGAGTGGAAAACCACCCTGAGCACACCAAACCGGGATTCAAACCCCGATCTCACTGTCATCAGAAGTCTAGTATATTTCAAGAATGACCCTTTAGAGCAGAGATTTACTATTTAAAAGTTCCCAAGGGCAACAATTGAATTACTTGTTTTAGTCATGTTGTGCAAAAACGAGAACATGGCTTGTATTTAATTTTGAATTAATTAAAGAGCGCTAATTGACACATGTTTACTTACATACCAGACAAATTTTCCCACTAAAATACAAGATCTTTGATATTTGAATATAATACAGCAGATGTAAGGCAAGAAATTAACATGGACATCAGTTGGTACTTTTATTGATGTTTCCCACGCAAATAAAAGCTTTCTGTTTTTAAGCTAAAAACATTCATTTTACCAAATTAGATTAATTTTCCAAGATTCCGACACCTTAGCTCAGTCGGTAGCTTGTCTCTCTACTCGGAAGTGCGACATTTTGCGCGAAACATCCGTGAAAAGAACTAATTATGTTTACCTATTCACATAATTTTTTTAAAACTATAATACCTACTTTAAGTGTAAGGTTTTTAATTCAATGCGGCCTCCATCTTGGTGCGAACCATATTTTAAAATAACAAACTCCTTTTAAAAACGCGTGGTTTCTGAACGTCTTCAAGGCTCCAGTAGACGGTCACCTTAAAAACGCGTGGTTTCTGAACGTCTTCAAGGCTCCGGTAGACGGCCACCTTAAGAACGCACGGTTTCTGAACGTCTTCAAGGCTCCGGTAGACGGCCACCTTAAGAACGCGCGGTTTCTGAACGTCTTCAAGGCTCCGGTAGACGGACCACCTTAAGAACGTACGTACATCAAGTTGACCCACCACATTCCACAAATAGGTTCGGATTCATTCAGTCGTTTGTGCTCATATGTTCATTTGCTCTGTCAAATTGCGCCCGTGACAACGAATTTAATTATTTTGCCATCCATTGCAGCGGGGTGAGGTGAGGTAAACTCCATTCACGGTAGGAATTACTCTCTGAAAGGTCTTTTATCCTACCAATATCCTACTATATAATATATTTCTGGTAGTGAAAAAGGCCTTTCAGAAAACAATTCCTACGGTGAACAGACTTTACCAATAATTTAGCGGGAAGAGGGCTTGCGCGTGGCCTTGGAACAAGGCGCGGAAGTTTAAGGTACTTTGACCATCAAAATGTTATAACATAATTTTATGCGGTGTATAATTATAAGCTTTAAATATTGATACCCACCTCGGTGGCGTAGTTGGCTAACGCGCTGGTTTCGTGCTAATCTAGACTGCCGAGAACGGGAAGATCGAGGTTAGAATCTTGCTCGGGTGAACTGGGGTGGTTTTCCCTAAATGGTTTTCCCCTCTCCCTCCACGCAAATGAGGGTTCATTTCCTCTAAATTCAACCTCGCCTATTTATAAACCTTTAGCGTAATTAGTACTTAAGCGTATAACCCGAACGGGCAGTAAGACGCGGTGCTAAATAATCATTTCAATTTCCTTTATTATAGTGCTGTCCAAAAGTCGTAGGATCTATAGCAGGCCAGCACTGAAAAGTGCACAAGTATCTTACAAATACATAATTATAATTACACGAGAAAATAAGATCAACAATAATAGATAAATAATTATAAATACTGATGAATGGTTACGAAAAAAATTGTAAATATTAATGATAAGAATAAAAAATAAATGGTACGGAACTCCGCACGAACTTTCTCGCTCTATTGTTTAGAAATTGATATATTTAGCCTACTCAAAATTCGTAAAATAATATACACTTGCAAACCCGAGAACAAATTGCGCCAGACTATACGTAAAACTTATTTATTCATGGTTTTAAGTTACGTAATTTTATTTTTAGTGAATTAAAGTCTTCATTTGTATATTTGGACCAATAAAAAATATCGATATTGGAACCCCGATGGTCAAAATTTCGTATTAAAATTTTGACTTCCGGTTAAAATTGTCGTCATTTTACTAGGGGATGCAAATCTTATGGTTATCGCATTGCTAGTGAATTTCTCTTTTATAAATTATGACCAATAAAATAGGTAATTATTACCTATGGAGTTTAAAATGAGAGAGATAAAATCGTTATAGCCGATTTTGAGAAGATGGAATTTTTCCCTTTTCATCCTCAAGTAAACTGTTATTAATTTTAGGGTTAGACAGACACACAGACAGATGGCGTTGCAAAAACCACTTTTTAGGGTTCGAGGGTCATGAAACGTCGACATCCATCAACATCTCAGGCTAGATTTTTTGGCGGTCGTAATACTTTACCTTAAAGTGTTGTAAAAGTTAAAAAATATATATATTTGTGAATAGCTGGAAAACTTTTGAGTTTATAAAAATATATTTCAAGTAAAAGATGTTTATTATAAAAAGATCCAAATGTATGCAATGATAAGTGATTTAATATCTCAAAGACTTACGGAGATAAAATTAAAAACTAGAATTTACGCATCAGAACGGAACCCTTAAATTCATTTTGACAAAAAGATAAGAGTATCCCCTTGGTTTGTAATATTGATCAAAGCTTAGAAATTAAATATAATCAAAATCGTTAAAGCCGATTTTGATAAAATCGATTTTTTCTCTTCTGCCCTTAAGGAATCTACCCATAATTTTAGAGTTGGATATCCAATTCCAAAAATTCCTCGAGGTAAATATATGAAAACCCTATATACCAAGTTTTAGCCCAATCGGTAAAATAGTTTAGGCCCTAGCCGAGGTACAGACTGACAGACCAATGGACAAACACACAGACACACAGACAGACGGCATTGCAAAAACCACTTTTAGGGTTCGGGGGGGTCATGAGACGTCGACATCCATCAAAATTTCAGGTTAGATTTTTTTTATGGTCGCAATACTATACCTTTAGTTTTCTAAAAGTTAAAAAAATATATATATTTGCGTATAGCTTGAAAGTTATTGATCTATAAAAATACGTTTCGAATAAAATATTTGTTAGCCGAAATATTTGAGAGTAGCCATTTTGTTTGGAATATTTATAAATGTTTTGAAATGAAATTTAATCAAAATCATTAGAGCCGAGTTTGATAAAGTAGAATTTTTCTCTTTTTGCCCTTCAGTAAACTAACCTTAATTTTAGGGCTTGATATCTAATTCCAAAAACCCCTCGGGGCAACCCTATGAAAACCCTTGATACCAAGTTTCAGACCGATCGGTAAAATAGATTAGGCCCTAGTCGGAGGTACAGACAGACAGACGGAAATTCAAAAACAACTTTTTCAGATTCGGGGGGTCATGAAACGTCTAGATTGATCAACATCTCGATTTCGATTTTTTTTTTTTACGATCACAATACTTTCTCTACCTGTAAGATAGCGAGAAAGTAAAAATAAATCAGAATATTGTAAATTTAAATATTATAGTCAGAACCCCTACAGGATAAATTATTGACATAGGTGTTCCTTAAATAAATCTCTGAGTTTAGCTTTTTTTTATGATGGAAGTCGAATTCGACAAATCTAGAAATGGCGCTATGGATACAACGGCCTAAAGGGCTCACCTTGTAAGAGCTATTAAGAAAAAATAATTTTGGATTATGAGAAGCCCGAGAAGGGATATGAACACCTACATGATCAAGGGCAAATTTACAAGAAATGTTGCTATTGAAAATACTAAAAACAAAAAGGGCATCACAATAAAGTCTACGCGAGAAGAGAGTTTGGAGCCCTAAGAGGTTTCGAATTCTGTCATAATAATCATAATAAATCCTGTTAGTAAGGAATTTATCATAGTACGCAGCGACAAATTTTCTTTGAACGTTTTCCAACCTGAGAAAGTCAGTTAAGGTGATGTAATTCCAATCAACACTTGCATAGTCTAACTTAGATCTCACCAGGGTGTAGTACAGACATAAAAAAAAACGTCAAATTTCTTAAATGATGAAGTAATAAATTTAATAAGTCCAAGTAATTTCAATAATTGGGAAATTTCATGGTCAACATGGTAGTGGAAGAGTAAAGTTTGTTATCCAGGAGAACACCTAGATCATTAGTATAAAGGGCGTGAACTATGTTATAATTGACCAATTTATAGGTAAAAAAAAGAAAAGATTAGTTTTCCTAGTAAAATATATAGATTTGGTCTTAAGGCCCGTTGACACGATATTAGTTGACTAATGCAAGTACATTAATTCAACTGCGCGCGCACAACTTGCACTATGTAAACAGACAAGAAAGTTACTAATAAACAAGCCCACTTGCAAGTGAAAATGTTGGTCACCCTCCAACTTTACTAATGCAAGTAGACAATTCAAAATGGTGAAAACTAAAGAATTGTTGTGTGTGGGACACTTATCTGTGGAATGTTATGAAAATAATGACTTTTTGTGGAATTTTAAGCACCGGATTTATAAAGATAAGAATGTGAGGAATATTGCACTAGAGGATATTGTAAAGTGATATCAGGCGTACATATTCCCAAGAAGTGTCCAAAATAAAATGTTAAGTACATATTGCAAATGTGCCTTGTGAGAGATATTATTTAATATCGGTAAACAAATGTTATAAATAAAGTTATCAAACCGTTATTTCCTACCAATCAACGTGGCATGTGTATTTTTTTACATACAATCACAAAATAAAATACAACATTGTAGTACCGTGGTTAGTTTCAGCAACATAATATTCGTGTTATCGGCAAGTAATGTATGAATGGCCGGCGGCTTTCATGCGGAATCAATGGCAAGCTTTCCAATCTCCGTATTTGACACTTTAACCAATCTTAATAAGTGTTATTCAATAATGTTCAGCCCATACATTTCACACACTTTGTAGTAATTCTTTGGCAACTTAATTAGCTACACAACATAATATTATTGTCTCATAGCAAACCAAATAATTTATATCTAAACCAATCTACAAATTAATTTATAATTATTTTTGAAGATTACTTTAGGCCTAGCTAGCTAGAATTTAACAAAATATTTTGTTATTAGTATATCAACATTTAAAACAGGGTTGAAAAAATCTGGGCCTATTTAAAAAAATCCCAACTGAGTTTGATTGTATTGGGATTTATTGACATTATTTGAGTTTAATTTTATTTACCAAATATGCTAAGTGAGTTCACAAATCAAGCAAAATAATATAATAACTATTTGGGATCAACTTAAATATATTTTCATGTATTAAGGAATTAAAAAATAGGAGACAAACTAATCACTAACTTTTTAGGTTGTCTAGGGTGACCTGGCGGTCTAGGGGTAAGGTGTCAGACTTCTGAGCTGAGGTCCGGAGTTCAATCCCAGGTCCCGGCACAGATTTATCTGATTGCCGAACCCTTCCTTCACCTCTGACAAGACGTGTATTAATCACAACTTGTGAATGTGAGGAATGCCAGGCCTCTACCGTGGTTCGGATTCCACGTTAAACTGTAGGTCCTCCATTTCATCTCGCAATCACCCTACCATTTCACATTAGCGTAAGTGCGTATAACCCGAACGGGTAGTAAGACGCGGTGCTAATAATAATAATAATTTAGGTTGTCTATATAAATCTTTTTTTTAATAGGTCAACTAATTATGATAAATTGCGTTTACTGACAAATTGTAATTTATCTGGCCACCCATTCTTATTCTAAATTCACCCTTCCTAGCTTCTAACATATAAACGTCATTAGTATATGCGTATAAATAACCCGAACGAGAAATGTGACGCAGTGATTAAAAAAATGGCTCCAATAGAGAGATCAGTTAGCACCACTTCATTTTCAGCCATGTTTTTAGAAGCGATACTAATACAAGTGAAAAAATTCGTGTCAGCACAACTAGCATGTTAGTAAGCTAATACTAGTAAACTTGCATTAATCTGCTAACATCGTGTAAACCGGCCTTTAAATTTATTAATAAACATTCCATTTTCAAAAGACCATTGTAGAATACCATTTATATCATTTTGTAGGTCTATACAATCTGCAATTGATTTGATAATTTTGAATAATTTTACATCATCAGCAAAGAGTAAATAACTAGATGAGCTCAAATATCTACCAATGTCATCAATAAACACATTAAAGAGAAGAGGACCTAAATTATAACCCTGTGGTATACCACAGGGGGGCTAAAGATGTATTGGAGGTGTGTGAATCAATTTTAATAGTGAATGAACTTTCATGAAAATAACTGCTGAACCAATTTACATATGAGTGATAAAGGCCAAAATTACTGAGTTTAGATAGACATAAGTCAAATGCCGTACTTTGTTCAAAATAAATAGCATCAACCTGACCTTGGGCAGAGACTTGAGGGGCAACATGTCCAAGAAATTCTACTAAATATGTAACGGTAGATTTATTTTTTATAAAGCCATGTTGATTATCTGAAAGTTTATTTTAAGGCAATGGAAAGTAGGCCTATGCTTATATATGATTTTCTAGAATACTTTAGAGAAAGTGTTTAAGAGAGAAATTGGTCTATAATTACAAACATTTGTTTTTGCCCCTTTTTATAAATGGATATGACAACATATATCCATGTAAGAGGAAAAGTTTCATTTGACAGGCTAATGTTAAAGATATAGGCTAACAAAGGGCTGAAAATGCTGGCACAGCCTTTAACAATGAAACTTGGAATTTCATCTGTCCCGGCACATCTAGAAGAACTTACTTTTTTTATAGCATTAGCAGCATCCAAGGGTATAATGTGGCATGAATACAAGGGCGCACTAGTTTCAATAACGAGGCATGGTAAGACAGGAAAGGATGAATTATAAACGAAATGAAAGTAGGTCCGAAACTCACTAGCAATTAATAAAGGATCTGCTATAATCTTGCCATTAATTTCTAGGTTAGACGGGGAAACTTTATTCACATGATTATTTTTAACAAATTTCCAAAAATCCTTGGGTTTTCTTTTGATACTATTTTTTAATGTGTTCATCCAAACGGCTCTATCTATAGTCAAAGTAATTTTAACTAATTTACGAAAGTGTGAAAAACGTGAGTAAAAATCACTATTATTTGTTTGTTTAAATTTTTTGGAAAAAAAAAATCCTGATATAATATTTAAGCGTTGAAGAAAACCAAATAGGATATTTGGAATTTCGAATAGTAATTTGAGGAATATGCATTTTGATTTTCCTTTGGACTAATTTGGTGAAATTATATGTGGCCAAGTTAACAAACACAAAATCAATCAGCAGTGGTCAGGTCATTGTAAAGATTGAAGTAATCACCACGTGCATAATCAATACATGTGGTGGGGGTAGCATTATTTTTAGTTGAAATGGGTATATATAGTGTAATTAATAAAGGTGGATGAGCTAAGTCAATATTTGCGAGTGATTGAAAGCTATGAGTTACCAAATGGTGGTGAAAATTAACAAAAACAAGGTCTAGTAGGTTAGCCTCATTATTATAAGTTTCGTTAAATTGTTCTAATCCTATTATATTATTCGATGCAAGAAGCTGAGTGGCTTGAAATTTAATGTAGAAATGAGATAATAATAATAGTAATCATAAAGATTTATGAAATGATTTCAAGTCATAAAAGCATAAAATAGCTCTTGAATTATAATGGTTTGAAATCATTGCAACACTATTTAAAGCTTATAATAATTATAAACTGTTTACAGCTATGCAATAAAATGCTAATGATCGAATGACCTTAAACTTTCGTGCATCGTTCCAAAGTCTTGCTCAAGCCCTCTTCCCGGTCAGTTGTTGGTACCCCACCCCTCCCCACTGCAATGGATGGCAAAATTAAATTCATTTTTATGAGCGCAATTTGACAGCAGAAAAGCTTAATTTCGGGAACATATGAGCACTAAAAGAGCACTACAACATGGTATAATCAGAAATAAGATGATATGTCTGGAAAAATGTGGTGGGCAGGCTTGAAATTAAGTTGGCCCACACCCGCTTCGGTGGCCGTATGGTCTAAGCCAATAGACTTCAACCCGAGGCCCACCGAGCGATTTTATGAGGCTCGCGGACTAATTTTACGTACAACCATTTTTCTGTTTAGAAATACCAAGAGATATATTTTTTTTAGTACTAAAATTCTAACCTGGGAATTTTCGCGATGCTTTTGTATAATGTGACAACACTGAAACTCAAGGTCAAACATCTAGCCAACTTCCAGCTACCCTCACTCCCTCCCCTCTCAGTACGCGTTAAGCTGTTGAGGCGTGTTGTTTTATACATGAACTAGCGGACCCGACAGACGTTGTCCTGCCGAACGTTGGCTTTTTGTTTGGGTGGCATAATTGATTTCGATAATAAAACAAATACTATGTGATCATCACAATTACAAATTCACAATGAACTCCAATTAGTGAGTTACACAAATATTACAAATTCAGTGTTTGTCAAGACAACACACAAAATAAAACATCTTTTCATTTTTGGAATTTCGCCCACAACTCCACAAATATCAGCTGAATCAAATTTTTTTTTGAGGTTACATGTTCTGATATGAAAAAAATCTAAAAAAAAAATCCCCCCAAAAAAAATTCCCCTAAAATATAAAAAAATATTCCTAGAACCCGATTGCAGCGCCGCCTACCGGGTCCAATTGTGAATCTAAACCATCCACGGACCCACCCAATCACACACAAAAAATTTCATCAAAATCGGTCCAGCCGTTTAGGAGGAGTTCAGTGACATACACACGTACAGAAGAATTATATATATTAAGATTTCATCAAAATCGGTCCAGCCGTTTAGGAGGAGTTCAGTGACATACACACGTACAGAAGAATTATATATATTAAGATATGAATCGACACACTTCTCAACATTACCCCAGTGAGAAGTTCGTAATAAAGAAAAATACAGAAACGGACTCACTGATCTAAGGCCTGAGTTTGATCGCGTTTTCAAGATTTCAAATCCAATTAAAAATTGTTCAACATATTTTCCATTACATTTAATGGTGATTTTTATTTATTTTTTTTCATTTTAGCACCGCGTCTTACTACCCGTTCCGGCTATACGCTAACGTTGATGTTGAGGACGCACCGAGCAATATGCAAATGGGGCTTTTTGAGATGCAATGTAATACAGATTTCAAAGATAAATATAAGGAATATAGATATTTTGACATTTTAATCAAAATATGTCGAAGAACAATTTCCAAACCTCCAAACTCACGCTCTGCTCAAATCATCACTCTTCAGCATTACCTACTTACATCTTTTCTCAAGGATGAATAATGTGAAGTCGAAATTGAGGAACCGATCGACTGACGCCCACTTGGAAAGCTTCCCTTCCAACAATTATTATATCTGGCATTAAAGCAAATATTGAGAAATTAGTGAAAAAGCATTTTTAACAACACATTTTTGTAGGGGTGTGCGAAGGCCAATTTTTAAATGCGAAGCGAAGTCGAAGCGAAGCTTGAAACTTGCGAAAAAAAAGTCGAAGTTGAAGTCGAAGTTGAAGTCGAAGGCCTATATTAATAATGTATGCACACAGGCTTACTGATAAACTTAGTACATTATGAATAAAGTTTTAATATTTACTTACAATGTGGCGCTCATAAAATTATTTTGTAAAGTTTACATATGTATGTCTTTTTTTTTATCTGAATTTCAATTATAATTATAATTTAAGTTCTGTTTTCGTTTCCCACTTTCCGTATTAACCTGAATATTAAAGAAAACGTGAAGAAGCTATGAAAAACTTGTGACAAAATGCACTAGTAAATTTGTGACAGGCTATTGCAAAGAGATGGAATAT